>JAVIAB010000102.1:25027477-25034977 GCA_032433765.1 Megaustenia siamemsis
AGATAGATAGATAGATAGATAGATAGATAGATAGATAGATAGATAGATAGATAGATAGATAGATAGATAGATAGATAGATAGATAGATAGATAGATAGATAGATATAAAAAAAGAAAGCTATACGCTCACAACCAATAAGACAGATTGACGAACCCACTAACGCACAAAAGGGAAGGAAATCAATTCATTAACATAAGTCTCCGGGGGAGGTAACCCGAGACATGGAAATAACACCTCAGGGGAGACAAAAAGCAGTATTTCAAATTGTATCCGCGATGAAATTAGAAGGGTCCTGTTAACGGTTCAGCCGTTAGAAGATCTAATTTTGCTCTTTCGTAGAACCAAATTAATTGTAATGTAGGTATGTGAGGTTAAAGTATACAGTGTGACTGAATTCATTTACTGACATATATGAAGAAAGGGATTTCATTTGAGGAGAGTTCGTATTGAGTTAGACAGGAGATGTACTTGTGTACTGGCATGAAGAACGGGCAGGAAAATAGTCTACGCTTGCCAGTGATCATTTCAACTGGAAATAAGGTGAAGGTGGTTTATTCATTATGGACAAACAGAAGGACAATGTGGTCCACACCCACCTCCCTGGAAGAGAAACTATATGAGGCAATTGAATCAGTTAAACTGACAGCTGACTTCATGAGAGAGTCTGGAATCCTACTCTGATTGAGACTTGATCGCAGAGAGAGAGAGAGAGAGAGAGAGAGTATGGGCAAAACAGAAAACAAAAGAGAATTAAATTGATAAAGCAAAAATGTAAATAAATAGAGGATAACTTCAGCAAAAATGTAAATAATGGAGGATAACTTCAGCAAAAATGTAAATAAATAGAGGATAACTTCAGCAAAAATGTAAATAATGGAGGATAACTTCAGAAAAAATGTAAATAGAGGATAACTTCAGCAAAAATGTAAATAAATAGAGGATAACTTCAGCAAAATGTAAAGAATTAAGGATAACTTCAGCAAAAATGTAAATAAATAGAGGATAACTTCAGCAAAATGTAAAGAATTAAGGATAACTTCAGCAATATGTAAAGAATTAAGGATAACTTCAGCTAAAATAACAGTAAACAAACATTTAAAATGCTTAAAAACGTAATTGCTGACCGACAAAATAGATGCACAACAATACTGAAGTAATGATGAAGTTGTCCCACTAAAGCGCATGAGACCACTAATCAATGGACAGAATAGACGTTAGAAGCTTGATACAGTTGATTGTAACAGAGATCTAGACCTACTACAGTGCTAACAGTATATAGGAGGAGTAGACTATTGTGTACTTCGCAATGAAGTTGAAGCAGCAGTGAAAGAGTTGAAGTCTATTCTGTACTTCGCGATGAAGTTGAAGTAGCCGTGAAAGAGTTTAAGTCTATTCTGTACTTCGCAATGAAGTTGAAGCAGCCATGAAAGATTTGAAGTCTATTCTGTACTTCGCGATGAAGTTGAAGTAGCCATGCAAGAGTTGAAGTCTATTCTGTACTTCGCAATGAAGTTGAAGTAGCCGTGAAAGAGTTGAAGTCTATTCTGTACTTCGCGATGGAGTTGAAGCAGCAGTGAAAGAGTTGAAGTCTATTCTGTACTTCGTGATGAAGTTGAAGCAGCAGTGAAAGAGTTGAAGTCTATTCTGTACTTCGTGATGAAGTTGAAGCAGCAATGAAAGATTTGAAGTCTATTCTGTACTTCGCGATGAAGTTGAAGCAGCAATGAAAGAGTTGAAGTCTATTCTGTACTTCGCGATGAAGTTGAAGCAGCAATGAAAGAGTTGAAGTATATTCTGTACTTCGCGATGAAGTTGAAGCAGCAATGAAAGATTTGAAGTCTATTCTGTATTTCACGATGAAGTTGAAGCAGCAATGAAAGAGTTGAAGTCTATTCTGTACTTCGCGATGAAGTTGAAGCAGCAATGAAAGATTTGAAGTCTATTCTGTACTTCGCGATGAAGTTGAAGCAGCAATGAAAGAGTTGAAGTCTTTTCTGCAAATAACTGTTAAGGAAACAAGGATAGATAACACAACGAATGGACAGGACTTGACTTTGTGTAGTCGAAAGTTGACGACAAATAACGAATGAAGGTAAACGTGTGAACTGGTTTATAATTTCACATTACAGGGAGATCTTACAGTCTGTTGTTTGATGTGCGACGGGGATAATCTGACGATTAACTGTGTTTCATATGTTCGGATTTGGAGTCAAAATGATGTCCTAACATCATCAAGCGCTTTACATTTTAAAGAAAAAATGACGATCATCATTTTCAGAGGGACGTGAACTTCCGGTCAATATGGTGGATAGGCGGCAGGAACCATTGAAGGCTATGCATGAAAAGTGTTCCTTGTTGCAGTTCACTCATATTCCAAGTCCGGCTTGTTGCAGGAGCTACTGAGTTAAGTGTTCAGTGCACACCGTGAGCTGTGCGTTTCATCTGTTTTGATCATGCATCGATATTCCAATAATTTACGATGAATGATGATATCGAATGGCAGGAAACAGTTGGCTGTGTTCACTTTCTGTGCGGTTTCGCCTTATGTCTTTTGGTGTGTGCTGAGACTGCAATGATGGGGACTACAGTTACCTTTCTTTGTTTGGGAGATGAGAAAGTAATTCGGATGATTCCAGTGGCATGGGTGGTTGAGCAATTTTGGATTTTAATTCGTTTGTAGCGATACCGGGGCCTTCCATAACAATAACCCACGCCAACAGGCACGGTACTTGATGATGATGATATTATGTTATGTTATGCTGTTATATTATGTTATGTTATATTATGTTATATTATGTTATGTCCTAGAATAGATGGATTGAATGAATATTAGAAACACAAGGAAACATAACAACAGGGGAGGTCAAATGAATAGCAAATGATGGATTGAGGGAATATTAGAAACACAAGGCGACGTAATAGCAGGAGAGGCCAACAGAATAACAAAACATGGATTGAGGGAATATTAGAAACACTAGGCGACGTAACAGCAGGAGAGGCCAATAGAAGAACAAAACATGGATTGAGGGAATATTAGAAGCACAAGGCGACGTAACAGCAGGAGAGGCCAACAGAAGAACAAAACATGGATTGAGGGAATATTAGAAACACAAGGCGACGTAATAGCAGGAGAGGCCAACAGAATAACAAAACATGGATTGAGGGAATATTAGAAACACTAGGCGACGTAACAGCAGGAGAGGCCAATAGAAGAACAAAACATGGATTGAGGGAATATTAGAAACAGTAGGCGACGTAACAGCAGGAGAGGCCAATAGAAGAACAAAACATGGATTGAGGGAATATTAGAAACACTAGGCGACGTAATAGCAGGAGAGGCCAACAGAAGAACAAAACATAGATTGAGAGAATATTAGAAACACTAGGCGACGTAACAGCAGGAGAGGCCAATAGAAGAACAAAACATGGATTGAGGGAATATTAGAAACACTAGGCGACGTAACAGCAGGAGAGGCCAACAGAAGAACAAAACATGGATTGAGAGAATATTAGAAACACTAGGCGACGTAACAGCAGGAGAGGCCAACAGAAGAGTAAAAGACCGCAAACTGTATCGACGCTGAAAGGCAAATGAGGAAGGAAAAAAAAAGAAAAAGATGCAGCTGGATTTACAAACTAGATTTTTCAAGACGAAAGTAGAAAAGTTTGGTCACATCTCGAACAGCCATAGAAGTAACGCTACACAAAAAAAGTGAGCCATATTTGTGGCCAACGTTGCAACATTTGGTCATAATCTCAAACAGTGATAGAAGTAACGCTACACAAAAAAAGTGAGCCATATTTGTGGCCAACGTTGCAACATTTGGTCATAATCTCAAACAGTGAAGAAAGTTACGCCCCAAAAAAGCCATTTCAGAGGCCAAACGGAAATTTGACGTTTGATCGAAGTCCTCCAACGGAAGAATTATTGCCACAGCAAGAAACATAACACGAAATTTCGCGAGATAAATTACGAAAAACGACATCTTCATCCCAGAAACAGGATTGAGCCAACCCATCCGAGATCTTTAATAGAATTAACAGATTCCGAGGCAGATCAATGGCGTCTAAACACGGATTGAAATGTATACATTAAGTCTGGACTCCTCACTGATTTTAATTGGCACGGCCTGGACGCTTCTTAAAACACCAATTCAATTTTTAGTCTCGCGAGAAGACATGGCTTCCCTTTTGACTCTTTCAGTGTGTAATCGGATTTAAAATGGGAGATGAAAGGTTTCATTCTCTTACCCTTTTTTCTATCTTTTGTTTCATTATTTTCTTTAGTCGTCGTCTCTTCTTTCTATTTTTTTATAACTTTTTTTCACCCTTTCTTTTGCTTCTTCTCTTTTGTCTAAAATATTCTTGTCCTCCAGACACACTCCTTCATCCGCCACTTCTTCATCCGCCACTTCTTCATCCGACACTTCTTCATCAGCCACTTCTTCACCCAACACTTCTTCATCCGCCACTCCTTCACCCAACACTTCTTCATCCGACTCTTCTTCATCCGCCACTCCTTCACCCAACACTCCTTCACCCAACACTTCTTCATCAGCCATCTCTTCATCCGCCACTCCTTCACCCAACACTTCTTCATCAGCCATCTCTTCATCCGCCACTCCTTCACCCAACAATTCTTCATCAGCCATCTCTTCATCCGCCACTCCTTCACCCAACACTTCTTCATCCACCACTTCTTCACTCAACACTTCTTCATCAGCCATCTCTTCATCCGCCACTCATTCATCCGACACTTCTTCATCAGCCATCTCTTCATCCGCCACTCCTTCATCCAACACTTCTTCATCAGCCATCTCTTCATCCGCCACTCCTTCACCCAACACTTCTTCATCAGCCACTTCTTCATCCGCCACTCCTTCACCCAACACTTCTTCATCCGCCACTCCTTCATCCGACACTTCTTCATCAGCCATCTCTTCATCCGCCACTCCTTCACCCAACACTTCTTCATCCGACACTTCTTCATCCGACACTTCTTCATCCGACACTCCTTCATCCGACACTCCTTCATCCGACACTTCTTCATCCGACACTTCTTCATCCGCCACTCCTTCACCCAACACCTCTTCATCCGACACTTCTTCATCCGACACTCCTTCATCCGACACTTCTTCATCCGACACTTCTTCATCCGACACTTCTTCACCCAACACTACTTCATCCGACACTTCTTCACCCAACACTACTTCATCCGATACTTCTACATCCGACACTTCTTCATCCGACACTTCTTCACCCAACACTTCTTCATCCGACACTCCTTCATCCGACACTTCTTCATCCGACACTCCTTCATCCGACACTCCTTCATCCGACACTTCTTCATCCGACACTTCTTCATCCGACACTCCTTCACCCAACACTTCTTCATCCGACACTCCTTCATCCGACACTTCTTCATCCGACACTCCTTCATCCGACACTCCTTCATCCGACACTTCTTCATCCGACACTTCTTCATCCGACACTCCTTCATCCGACACTTCTTCATCCGACACTCCTTCATCCGACACTTCTTCATCCGACACTTCTTCATCCAACACTCCTTCATCCGACACTTCTTCATCCGACACTTCTTCATCCGACACTCCTTCACCCAACACTTCTTCATCCGACACTTCTTCATCCGACACTTCTTCATCAGCCACTCTTCATCAGCCACTTCTTCATCAGCCACCTCTTCATCCGACACATCTTTATCCGACACTTCTTCATCAGCCACCTCTTCATCCGACACATCTTTATCCGACACTTCTCACCTCTTCATCCGACACATCTTTATCCGACACTTCTTCATCCGACACTGCTTCATCAGCCACTTCTTCATTCGACACTTCTTCATCAGCCACTTCTTCATTCGACACTTCTTCATCAGCCACCTCTTCATCCGACACTTCTTCATCAGCCACCTCTTCATCCGACACATCTTCATCCGACACATCTTCATCAGACACTACTTCATCCGACACTTCTTCATCCGACACCTCTTCATCCGACACTTCTTCATCAGCCACCTCTTCATCAGCCACCTCTTCATCCGACACCTCTTCATCCGACACTTCTTCATCCGACACTTCTTCATCAGCCACCTCTTCATCAGCCACTTCTTCATCCGACACTTCTTCATCCGACACTTCTTCATCAGCCACCTCTTCATCCGACACATCTTTATCCGACACTTCTCACCTCTTCATCCGACACATCTTTATCCGACACTTCTTCATCCGACACTTCTTCATCCGACACTTCTTCATCAGCCACCTCTTCATCAGCCACCTCTTCATCCGACACTTCTTCATCCGACACTTCTTCATCAGCCACCTCTTCATCCGACACCTCTTCATCCGACACTTCTTCATCCGACACTTCTTCATCAGCCACCTCTTCATCAGCCACTTCTTCATCCGACACTTCTTCATCCGACACTTCTTCATCAGCCACCTCTTCATCCGACACATCTTTATCCGACACTTCTCACCTCTTCATCCGACACATCTTTATCCGACACTTCTTCATCCGACACTCCTTCACCCAACACTTCTTCATCCGACACTTCTTCATCAGCCACTCTTCATCAGCCACTTCTTCATCAGCCACCTCTTCATCCGACACATCTTTATCCGACACTTCTTCATCAGCCACCTCTTCATCCGACACATCTTTATCCGACACTTCTCACCTCTTCATCCGACACATCTTTATCCGACACTTCTCACCTCTTCATCCGACACTTCTTTATCCGACACTTCTCACCTCTTCATCCGACACTTCTTTATCCGACACTTCTTCATCCGACACTGCTTCATCAGCCACTTCTTCATTCGACACTTCTTCATCAGCCACCTCTTCATCCGACACTTCTTCATCAGCCACCTCTTCATCAGCCACCTCTTCATCCGACACCTCTTCATCAGCCACCTCTTCATCCGACACTTCTTCATCAGCCACCTCTTCATCCGACACTGCTTCATCAGCCACTTCTTCATTCGACACTTCTTCATCAGCCACCTCTTCATCAGCCACTTCTTCATTCGGCACTTCTTCATCAGCCACCTCTTCATCCGACACTTCTTCATCAGCCACCTCTTCATCCGACACATCTTCATCCGACACATCTTCATCAGACACTACTTCATCCGACACCTCTTCATCCGACACTTCTTCATCCGACACTTCTTCATCAGCCACCTCTTCATCAGCCACTTCTTCATCCGACACTTCTTCATCCGACACTTCTTCATCAGCCACCTCTTCATCCGACACATCTTTATCCGACACTTCTTCATCAGCCACCTATTCATCCGACACATCTTTATCCGACACTTCTCACCTCTTCATCCGACACATCTTTATCCGACACTTCTCACCTCTTCATCCGACACTTCTTTATCCGACACTTCTTCATCCGACACATCTTTATCCGACACTTCTCACCTCTTCATCCGACACATCTTTATCCGACACTTCTTCATCCG
>JAVIAB010000102.1:25039977-25147477 GCA_032433765.1 Megaustenia siamemsis
GATAGGATAGCTGGATAGGATAGCTAGATAGGATAGCTGGATAGGATAGCTGGATAGGATAGCTAGATAGGATAGTTAGATAGGATAGCTAGACTGATGGATGAGTCGATACATATCGATGGATGGGTAGGTGAATGGATGTACGGGTGGATAATGGATGATGGATAGGATATATGGATGGACTAACGTGTGGATAAATGGATGGATTGATGGATGATGGATAAGCAGATAGATGTATGGATAGACTGATTGATGGACGGATAGAGGTTTGGATAAATCCATATATAGTTGAATAGGTATATGAATGGATTGACTTTATGGAGAAAGAGAGATGGAATCAGTGAGTGAAGTGGTGGCTGGGAAACAGACGAACGGATAGATGATGGATGAACGGATAGATGATGGATGAGCGGATAGATGATGGATGAACGGATAGATGATGGATGAACGGATAGATGATGGATGAACGGATAGATGATGGATGGACGGATAGATGATGGATGGACGGATGGAGGTTTGAATAAATCCATATATAGTTGAATAGGTATATGAATGGATTGACTTTATGGAGAAAGAGAGATGGAATCAGTGAGTGAAGTGATGGCTGGGAAACATACGAACGGATAGATGATGGATGAACGGATAGATGATGGGTGAACGGATAGATGATGGATGAACGGATAGATGATGGATGAACGGATAGATGATGGATGGACGGATAGATGATGGAGGAGCGGATAGATGATGGATGAGCGGATAGATGATGGATGAGCGGATAGATGATGGATGAACGGATGGATGATGGATGGACGGATAGATGATGGATGGACGGATAGATGATGGATGAGCGGATAGATGATGGATGGACGGATAGATGATGGATGAACGGATAGATGATGGATGAACGGATAGATGATGGATGGACGGATAGATTATGGATGAACGGATAGATGATGGATGGACGGATAGATGATGGATGGATGAACGGATAGATGATGGATGGACGAATAGATGATGGATGGACGGATAGATGATGGATGGACGGATAGATGATGGATGGATGAACGGATAGATGATGGATGGACGGATAGATGATGGATGAACGGATAGATGATGGATGAACGGATAGATGATGGATGAACGGATAGATGATGGATGAACGGATAGACAGAACTACGAAGAAAAAGAAACATTTTCATTTTATTGTTGTTTTATGTTTGTTGTTTGTTGTTTGTTGCTAAAATCATGAACATTGCACACCGGGCGAACCAATAAGTGCTGCGATAACCCTCTCGAATCTCGATAAAATCCGAGAACTTTGGCAAGCGTGCACGAACTCCATGACACGATATGGGACCCATGGTGTGGGTATGTTTCTGCTGACAGCTTTGCCCATATTTATGGGCCTACTTTTTTATTTCAACGCATCATCATCATCATTGAGTGCCGTCTCCGCATCGAATGTTGGCTACCATGGAGCGCCATTCAACTCTGTCTCTTGCTTTGATGGTGCAGATTGTTATAGGCTGACCTGTCCAACTTTTGATGTTACTCGTCCATGTTAGTCTTGGTCTACCTCTGCCTCTTTTACCTTGTATTTTCCCTTCCAATATTACTTGTATTAGGCTGTTGTGTCTTTTACACGCAGCTGCGTGTATACTTTTTATATAAGAATACACACAGAAAAAACGGACAACTCGTGTCGGGACCGCTAGTCCCGGTGACCCCGGAAGTGACGTGTTTATGGCTGGTGTGTCCTGACTTTGGAGCTCTTGGTGTACTTGAGCGATAGTGATAGGTTAGTAGATTTATACAACATCAATTTGTCAAAAAGACAACCTAAACTCAGAATAGTTAGATGCAAAGCTCAATAATGTATATACAAAGTCAAAAAAGTTACTCCAAAAGACAACTAATATAACACTTAACCCCAAAATTTCGTCTCATAACCACAAAATTGAACTAAAAACCATAAAAATTTAGTCCCAAAGTGATACAAGTTCACCTCAAAAGTCTTAAATGTTATATTCAAATCCAAAAGTTTGTCAAAAAGACAACCTAAACTCAGAATAGTTAGATGCAAAGCTCAATAATGTATATACAAAGTCAAAAAAGTTACTCCAAAAGACAACTAATATAACACTTAACCCCAAAATTTCGTCTCATAACCACAAAATTGAACTAAAAACCATAAAAATTTAGTCCCAAAGTGATACAAGTTCACCTCAAAAGTCTTAAATGTTATATTCAAATCCAAAAGTTTGTCAAAAAGACAACCTAAACTCAGAATAGTTAGATACAAAGCTCAATAATGTATATACAAAGTCCAAAAAGTTACTCCAAAAGACAACTAATATAACACTTAATCCCAAAATTTCGTCTCATAACCAAAAAGTTGAACTCAAAACCCTAAAAATTTAGTCCCAAAGTGATACTAGTTCACCTCAAAAGTCTTAAATGTTATATTCAAATCCAAAAGTTTGTCAAAAAGACAACCTAAACTCAGAATAGTTAGATGCAAAGCTCAATAATGTATATGCAAAGTCCAAAAAGTTACTCCAAAAGACAACTAATGTATCACTTAACCCCAAAAGTTCGTCTCATAACCAAAACGCTGAACTCAAAACCATAAAAATTTAGGCCCAATGTGATACTAGTTCACCACAAAAGTCGTAAATGTTATATTCAAAGCCAAAAGTTTGTCAAAAAGACAACCTAAACTCAAAATAGTTAGACACAAAGCCAACAATTTATATGCAAAGTCCAAAAAGTTACTCCAAAAGACAACTAATGTAACACCATTCCACAAAAATTTCGTCTCATAACCACAAAATTGAACTAAAAACCATAAAAATTTAATCCCAAAGTGATACTAGTTCACCTCAAAAGTCTTAAATGTTATATTCAAATCCAAAAGTTTGTCAAAAAGACAACCTAAACTCAGAATAGTTAGATACAAAGCTCAATAATGTATATACAAAGTCCAAAAAGTTACGCCAAAAGACAACTAATGTAACACCATTGCACAAAAATTTCGTCTCATAACCAAAAAGTTGAACTCAAAACCATAAAAATTTAGTCCCAAAGTGATACTAGTTCGACACAAAAGTCGTAAATGTTTTATGCAAAGACCAAAAGTTTGTCAAAAAGACAACCCAAACTCAAAATAGTTAGACACAAAGCCCAACAATTTATATGCAAAGTCCAAAAAGTTACTCCAAAAGACAACTACAGTCGAACCTGTCTAAGGCGACCATTCACGGGACTTTCAAAAACTGGTCCCATAGGACAGGTGGTCCTGCCTCACAGGTTTCACATAATAAATAGAGCGATAAAAAAAATTTTATCCTAAGCACTATGAAAACTAACCTGCAAATCAGCGTAATCCATGAGTAGAACATAGTGCACATGTCGGTCTACAATAGCCACTGGTTGGACACTTTTCATAAAACACGATAGTTAAACACACAAAAATAAAACACACATACACAGATTCCACTTATACTGTACATGTATCACTTTTGACTTGAAAAAAAATCCAGTATGGTAGTCTGTTGTTTGACAGATGAAATAAACGATAAGTTCAATTTTTCTCTCAAGTCCATGATAACGTCTAGTATGTCAGATCTCCCGTTTGTTATTGAATAGGTGCGCAGAAGCTCCAAAGCATTTTGTGCATCTGCGATAGTGTATGTTTTCTCAATGTCAGTAGAATCTTGTTCGTTGTCTGATTCACTATTCACATCCTCAGCAGCTAAAATTGCAGTGGCAGGAAGATCCCAGTTTGTTTCTATTGTGTTGCAAGTTTGGAGCCCTGAATCAATCATGGAGATGTCTGTCAATTGGTATCCAAACAATTCTTTTGAAAGGTTATCCAAAGCAGTAGAAATTGCAGTAGAAACAATTTGCACGTCGGTCTTTGATGCAGATTCCATGTGCGTCAGAGAATATGCGTGTGTTTCAGCAGGACAATGAAAACCTGCTTTACAGAAACACTTAAGGATGGTTGAGTTGTCCACTTCTTTCCATGCTGCATCAATCCAGTAGACTACATCCAGTAAATTGACCTGTTTCATGAGTTCGGTTCCGGAAGCATCCTTGTTTGATTCCATGACTGTGATAAGATGTAGAAGCTGTTTTTGTCTAAACTTTAATTTAAATGTCTGAATGACACCCTGGTCTAGGGGTTGAACTAATGCAGTTGTGTTGGGTGGCAGAAACTGCAGCTTAACATTCTGTAGTTCGATCTTGGGATGACAGGTAGCGTTGTCAACAAATAAAATAATGTGGCGCTTTTTTTTTCTGCATCTTACGGTCAAAACTTTTCAGCCAATCTTCAAATATAGCTGCAGTCATCCATGCCTTTTTGTTGTTTCTGTAAATCACTGGCAGTGTGTTTATGTTGATGTTTTTAAAAATCCTAGGGTTAGCTGCTTTCCCAATCACTAAAGCCGGTTCTCGTTCCCCCAACATGTTAGTGCATAGCATCACTGTTATTCGCTCTTTGCTTTTTTTACCCCCAGCGCATTTTTCTCCTTTGACAAAAAATGTTTTGTCCGTAGTCGCTTTGAAAAATAACCCGGTTTCATCTAAATTAAAAATGTCTTGAGCAGCGTAACCATAGCATATCTCGGATAATTTAGAAGTCCAGTCAGCCGCAGCACTCATATCTGAATCACCGACTTCGCCACATTGCTTACCAAACACAAGATTGTGTCTTTTAATGAAGGCCTCTAACCAGCCGTTCGATGCTTTAAAGACTGAGTTTTCCAATTCTTTTGCAAACTGTAAAGCTCGTTCTTTGATCATCGGCCCAGATAACGGAATTTTTCGTGCAAGTGCTGATTGACACCATTTCCAACAAAGTGTATTTATGTCTTCATTTCCCGTTTTCCTGCTATTCCTTCTTTTCATACTTGGTGCATTATTTTCAAAGTCATTCATATACTCGGCTTTTCTCTTTAACGTACGTAAAATCTGTGTCTTTCCCACTCCAAACTGTTCTGCCAATAATCGCGAACTTTTACCTTGCTGATTTTGTCGAATCACTGATATTCGTTCTTCCAGCGTTAATGCTTTTGGTTTTACACTTTTGACACTGGCCATTTCCTATATTGTGTGTAACACTTTTAAAATCCACAAAAATAATTACACTGAATGAATACACTCTAAGCGGGCAATGACTAATTCTTTAGTTAATTCCTGTAATTTATACGGGCCACGCAATGGTCTACTCTGGTCTAGACGGAACCGCGAAGTGATGTCACTTCACGAATCATAGATCTGTGTCTGCACCAGTATTGACTGATAAACGTAACACGTCCCACTGTAATCTGGGACTCACTAAATACGGGAAAACATTAACACCTGTAGACACCTGTGTCTATCGTTTATAGCTCCCAGCGAGACGAAGGACTGACTGGCTGGTCGTCGTAAACGGGATAAATAACATTGGCGGCGGTTAATTAGCCTGGTCTCTGGTCGCGTCATACGGTGAGCGCCGTAATCAGTGTTAGCATATAGTAAAAAACTCGGGGAAATTGTAGACCCGGTCCTATAACCAGGGAAACGCTTTAAACAGGTGGTCCTAAGACCAGGTTCGACTGTAATATAACACTTAACCCTAAAATTTCGACGCATAGTCACAAACTTGCACACAAAACCCTAAAAATTTAGGTCCAAAGTCAAGATAGTTAGATACGAACGACAATTAATGTAACACCAAGCTCAAAAAAAAAATTTCGACTTATACTCACAAATTTGGACACAAAACTCTAAAAAATCTAGACCCAAAGTCCAAAAGACAAAATAATTTAACACCAAAACACAAAAATTCTCATCTCATAAGCAAAAAGTTAAAAATGCAGGCTGTCTAGTATGTCTTGGTCTTGACCCGATAAGTTTCTAAAAATAGACTTTGACCAATGATACAATACCAAAGTGGCCACTTATCAACCAAAGTATTTAATACAACTGAGAAAACCCTAATAAATAATTACAATTTACAAAAAAAAAAATGTTGCACTTGATGATAGTTGCGACTGTGTCTAAATCATTATTGAAAATATTCATAGAACGCTAGTAAAAAACCGAACACACTAAAACACCACATTGAAAGAATGAACTTAAAGTTCACGCCCCTGTCACAACTCGGCTAAGAAAAGTACTGCAAAGCATGAAAGTTATGTCCCCTGCTATAACTCTACTAAACGAAAGTATTACCAAATACGTAGATTACACCCCTGATATATCCTCACCAAAAGACAAAAATTTGCTTAAAAAACACATTTATGATTGTTACGCCCCTTGACCCTTTATGAGGGGTACGCCCATGAAACTGTTAGAAATAGTAAATTTACACTCTAGGGTTACTCCAAACTTTACATTAGACATCCCCATAGCAAAAATTTACTTAAAAGTCACTTTTATGGTTGTTACGCCCCTTGACCCTTTATGAGGGCTACGCCCATGAAATCGAGAAAAATAGTAAATTTAACACCTAGACATACCCCAAACTTTATATTAAGCATCTCCGTATCAAGAATTTACATAAAAACAACGTTTGAAATTACTACCCCTGTACCCATTTTTGGCGGTTACGCCCATGAAACTGTTAGAAATAGTAAATTTAACCTAGTGGCATACCCCAGATGTTATATTAGACATCCCCATAGCAAAAATTTACTTAAAACTCACTTTTATGGTGGTTACCCCCTGACCCATTTTTGAGGGCTACGCCCATGAAACTGTTAAAAATAGTAAATTTAACAGCTAGACATACCCCAAACTTTATATTAACCGTCTCCGTATCAAGAATTTACAAAAAAACAACTTTTGAAATTATTACCCCAGTACCCATTTTTGGCGGTTACGCCCATGAAACTGTTAAAAATAGTCAATATAACATCTAGACATACCCCAAACTTCATTTTAGTCATCCCTGTATCAAGAATTTACATAAAAAACAACTTTTGAAATTAATACCCCCGTACCCATTTTAGATACGATCTAGATATTTTAGGATTAAGCGAAATGCGCTGGCCTGGAACAGTTAGGAGATCTATTGATAATAAAATAGTAGTTTTTTCTGGAAGGGAAGATGGAAAACACCGTGAAGGAGTAGGCATAATGATGACAGACAAAGCTGCAAGAAGTTTATTAGAATGGGAACCGGTAAATAGCCGTCTGATACGAACACGATACAAAACAAAACATGGAAGACTTTCAATTATTCAATGTTATGCGCCTACTAACGAAGCTGATGATGAAGTTAAGGATGATTTTTATAACCAACTGCAACAACTTATAAACAAAATACCAAAACACGATCTTTTAATTGTAATGGGAGACTTCAACGCCAAAGTAGGACAAGATAACGCAGGAGTGGAACATGTGATGGGGAGAGAAGGCTGTAATACAACAAGTCAGAATGGAGAAAGATTAATAGAATTATGTTTAATAGAAAATTTAGTTATAGGTGGGACATTATTTCCACATAAAAATATCCACAAAACAACATGGATATCTCCTGATGATAGAACATCAAATCAAATTGACCACCTATGTATTAAACAACAATTCAGATCATCATTAATAGATGTAAGAGCATACAGAGGTGCTGATGTTAATAGTGACCACAACCTGTGCATTGGGAAAATAAGATTAAAATTTAGAAACCAACAGAAGAGGTCAATTACACATAAAATTGATAGTCATAAACTGAAAGATGAAGCCATGAAGGAAAAGTTTAACATAGAGCTAAGTAATTGTTATTCAGCACTTGGTGAAATAGACTTAGATATCAATGAAATGTGGGACTCACAGAGCAAAATACTAATGACAGCAGCAGAAGCAAGTGCTGGACTGAAGAAAATGGAAAAACGAGCTTGGATCTCAGACACCACATGGAAATACATCAAAGAAAGAAGAGAAGCGAAGAGAGCCATGACTAATGTAAAGACAGATCTTGGAAAGGTTCTGGCAAAAGCAACATACAAAGAATTAGACAACAAAGTGAAAAGTTCGGCAAGAAGAGATACAAGAGCTTATATAGACAACTTGGCAGAGAAAGCAGAGACAGCTGCAATTACAGGAGACAGCAGAACTCTTTATACTGTACAAAAGATGCTGACAAACACCTATACATCCAGTGGAACACCAATTCTAGACAAATCTGGATTAATGCTAACAACAAGCGCAGACATAAAAGCCCGTTGGGCGGAACACTTCAAAGAAATTCTTAACCGTCCACTACCTCACAGTTTAATAGATTTTGAAGCTGAAACACCAGCAGCAGAATTAGATGTAAATTTAGATGACTTCACCTTGAGTGAAATAGAAACCACCTTAAAGCTAATGACCAATAACAAGGCTGCTGGAGAGGATAAGTTAACAGCTGAGATCCTCAAGGCAATTGATAGCCATAATTTAATACATCTCCAAAAAATGTTCAACATCATTTGGAAAACAGAGAAGACGCCTCATAAATGGAAAAAAGGAATCATTGTTAAGATCCCAAAAAAGGGCAATCTTAGAGATTGTAACAATTGGAGAGGCGTGACACTTTTGTCAGTTGCCTCAAAATTATTCTGTAAAATCATCCTAAATAGAATAAAGGATTCAATAGATACAGTAATGCGTGAAGAACAGGCTGGGTTTAGAAAAGGGAGAAGCTGTCTTGACCACATTTTCACTCTACGACTTATATTGGAGGAACACATTGAAAAGCAAAAACCTTTTGTACTTAACTTCATCGACTTCAAAAAAGCATTTGATAGTATTCATAGAGATTCTTTGTGGAAAATTCTGAAGCAATATGGCTTACCATCAAAAATCATAAATATTATCAAAGACATGTATGATGGTTACACATGTGCAGTTCGAACAGAGGAAGGACTGAGCGAATGTTTCCCAATAGAAACTGGGGTTAAACAAGGATGTATTTTATCGCCCTTGTTATTTGGAATTGTTATGGACTTCATAATGAAGAAATGCTGCACTGGTAATAAAGGCATCGAATGGATACAAGGAGACCATTTGGAGGACCTGGACTTTGCTGATGACATAGTTCTCATCAGCAATCAGATAAAAACGATGCAGGAAAACACAAATGAACTATCATCAATAGCCAGCAAAATTGGGCTTGAGGTCAATCATGAAAAGACTAAAGTCATGAAAAGTTTAATTCCAACAAGTGACAAAATATACATGGAAAACAAACCAGTAGAAGAGATCGATCACTTCATCTATCTTGGAAGTCACATTGATCGAGAAGGGGATACGAGCAAAGAAATTAGAATCAGACTGGCTAAAGCAGCAATGTCTTTCAGAAGCCTTGAAAAGTTGTGGAAATCAAAACTCATTAGCACAAACACAAAACTTAGGCTATTCAAATCAAATGTACTATCAACCCTTACGTATGCGTGTGAAAGCTGGAAAACAACAAGAGATATAGAAACAAAGTTGAACGCATTCGAAAATAAATGTCTAAGGAAAATACTTGGTATAGAATGGAACGAATTCAAAACAAACGAGGAAATTAGAGAAATCGCCAATCAACCACTAATATCTTCAGTAATAAAGAAAAGACGATGGTCATACGTTGGACATGTGATGAGAAGAGATAATAATCGAATAGCAAAGCAAACCCTCATATGGGAAACAACAGGTAAAAGAAAAAGAGGAAGACCCAGGGAGACACTGAGAAGAACATTGATGAGAGAGGCAAGAGCAGCAGGAATCGGCTCCCTCAATGAGATAGAACTGCTTGCACAGAACAGAGACAGATGGCGAGATTTGATAAAATATCTTTAAAAGAAAACTGCTAGAACAAAAATTCATATAGAAGGTGTATCTTGGTCTACGCCCTATGGGCCGGTTACGGCTCGAAAGGTGAGTTGAGTTGAGTACCCATTTTTGGCGGTTACGACCATGAAATCGATAAAAAATTGAAATTTAACCTATTGGTATACCTCAAACATAATATTTGACACGCCCATGTATCAAATTTGCCTGAAAAATCATCCAAAAATTAGTAGTATAGAATGGCACTTAGGACCGTGGAAATTGCCGCCAGCGGTAGAATATTCCTTATATAAATAGTCTACCGGCAGATTTTAATGCTTCCAGGAAAATTCTACCGCTGGCGGCAGATTTGTTTTTCCTTATATGAGAGTCTACCCTTGCCTTTAAATGCCATTCTATACTACTAATTTTTGGATGATTTTTCAGGCAAATTTGATACATGGGCGTGTCAAATATTATGTTTGAGGTATACCAATAGGTTAAATTTCAATTTTTTTTCGATTTCATGGGCGTAACCGCCAAAAATGGGTACGGGGGTAGTAATTTCAAAAGTTGTTTTTTATGTAAATTCTTGATACAGGGATGACTAAAATGAAGTTTGGGGTATGTCTAGATGTTATATTGACTATTTTTAACAGTTTTATGGGCGTAACCGCCAAAAATGGGTACTGGGGTAGTAATTTCAAAAGTTGTTTTTATATAAATTCTTGATACGGGGATGCTTAATATAAAGTTTGGGGTATGTCTAGATGTTAAATTTACTATTTTTAACAGTTTCATGTGCGTAACCGCCAAAAATGGGTACAGGGGTAGTAATTTCAAACGTTGTTTTTATGTAAATTCTTGATACGGAGATGGTTAATATAAAGTTTAGGGTATGTCTAGCTGTTAAATTTACTATTTTTAACAGTTTCATGAACGCATTCGAAAATAAATGTCTAAGGAAAATACTTGGTATAGAATGGAACGAATTCAAAACAAACGAGGAAATTAGAGAAATCGCCAATCAACCACTAATATCTTCAGTAATAAAGAAAAGACGATGGTCATACGTTGGACATGTGATGAGAAGAGATAATAATCGAATAGCAAAGCAAGCCCTCATATGGGAAACAACAGGTAAAAGAAAAAGAGGAAGACCCAGGGAGACACTGAGAAGAACATTGATGAGAGAGGCAAGAGCAGCAGGAATCGGCTCCCTCAATGAGATAGAACTGCTTGCACAGAACAGAGACAGATGGCGAGATTTGATAAAATATCTTTAAAAGAAAACTGCTAGAACAAAAATTCATATAGGAGAAGGTGTATATTGATCTACGCCCTATGGGCCGGTTACGGCTCGAAAGGTCAATAGATTAGATTAGAACAGTTTCATGGGCGTAGCCCTCAAAAATGGGTCAGGGGGTAACCACCATAAAAGTGAGTTTTAAGTAAATTTTTGCTATGGGGATGTCTAATATAACATCTGGGGTATGCCACTAGGTTAAATTTACTATTTCTAACAGTTTCATGGGCGTAACCGCCAAAAATGGGTACAGGGGTAGTAATTTCAAACGTTGTTTTTATGTAAATTCTTGATACGGAGATGCTTAATATAAAGTTTGGGGTATGTCTAGGTGTTAAATTTACTATTTTTCTCGATTTCATGGGCGTAGCCCTCATAAAGGGTCAAGGGGCGTAACAACCATAAAAGTGACTTTTAAGTAAATTTTTGCTATGGGGATGTCTAATGTAAAGTTTGGAGTAACCCTAGAGTGTAAATTTACTATTTCTAACAGTTTCATGGGCGTACCCCTCATAAAGGGTCAAGGGGCGTAACAATCATAAATGTGTTTTTAAGCAAATTTTTGTCTTTTGGTGAGGATATATCAGGGGTGTAATCTACGTATTTGGTAATACTTTCGTTTAGTAGAGTTATAGCAGGGGACATAACTTTCATGCTTTGCAGTACTTTTCTTAGCCGAGTTGTGACAGGGGCGTGAACTTTAAGTTCATCCTTTCAATGTGGTGTTTTAGTGTGTTCGGTTTTTTACTAGCGTTCTATGAATATTTTCAATAATGATTTAGACACAGTCGCAACTATCATCAAGTGCAACATTTTTTTTTTTGTAAATTGTAATTATTTATTAGGGTTTTCTCAGTTGTATTAAATACTTTGGTTGATAAGTGGCCACTTTGGTATTGTATCATTGGTCAAAGTCTATTTTTAGAAACTTATCGGGTCAAGATCAAGACATACTAGACAGCCTGCATTTTTAACTTTTGCTTATGAGATGAGATTTTTTGTGTTTTGGTGTTAAATTATTTTGTCTTTTGGACTTTGGGTCTAGATTTTTTAGAGTTTTGTGTCCAAATTTGTGAGTATAAGTCGAAATTTTTTTTTTTGAGCTTGGTGTTACATTAATTGTCGTTCGTATCTAACTATCTTGACTTTGGACCTAAATTTTTAGGGTTTTGTGTGCAAGTTTGTGACTATGCGTCGAAATTTTAGGGTTAAGTGTTATATTAGTTGTCTTTTGGAGTAACTTTTTGGACTTTGCATATAAATTGTTGGGCTTTGTGTCTAACTATTTTGAGTTTGGGTTGTCTTTTTGACAAACTTTTGGTCTTTGCATAAAACATTTACGACTTTTGTGTCGAACTAGTATCACTTTGGGACTAAATTTTTATGGTTTTGAGTTCAACTTTTTGGTTATGAGACGAAATTTTTGTGCAATGGTGTTACATTAGTTGTCTTTTGGCGTAACTTTTTGGACTTTGTATATACATTATTGAGCTTTGTATCTAACTATTCTGAGTTTAGGTTGTCTTTTTGACAAACTTTTGGATTTGAATATAACATTTAAGACTTTTGAGGTGAACTAGTATCACTTTGGGATTAAATTTTTATGGTTTTTAGTTCAATTTTGTGGTTATGAGACGAAATTTTTGTGGAATGGTGTTACATTAGTTGTCTTTTGGAGTAACTTTTTGGACTTTGCATATAAATTGTTGGCTTTGTGTCTAACTATTTTGAGTTTAGGTTGTCTTTTTGACAAACTTTTGGCTTTGAATATAACATTTACGACTTTTGTGGTGAACTAGTATCACATTGGGCCTAAATTTTTATGGTTTTGAGTTCAGCGTTTTGGTTATGAGACGAACTTTTGGGGTTAAGTGATACATTAGTTGTCTTTTGGAGTAACTTTTTGGACTTTGCATATACATTATTGAGCTTTGCATCTAACTATTCTGAGTTTAGGTTGTCTTTTTGACAAACTTTTGGATTTGAATATAACATTTAAGACTTTTGAGGTGAACTAGTATCACTTTGGGACTAAATTTTTAGGGTTTTGAGTTCAACTTTTTGGTTATGAGACGAAATTTTGGGATTAAGTGTTATATTAGTTGTCTTTTGGAGTAACTTTTTGGACTTTGTATATACATTATTGAGCTTTGTATCTAACTATTCTGAGTTTAGGTTGTCTTTTTGACAAACTTTTGGATTTGAATATAACATTTAAGACTTTTGAGGTGAACTTGTATCACTTTGGGACTAAATTTTTATGGTTTTTAGTTCAATTTTGTGGTTATGAGACGAAATTTTGGGGTTAAGTGTTATATTAGTTGTCTTTTGGAGTAACTTTTTTGACTTTGTATATACATTATTGAGCTTTGCATCTAACTATTCTGAGTTTAGGTTGTCTTTTTGACAAACTTTTGGATTTGAATATAACATTTAAGACTTTTGAGGTGAACTAGTATCACTTTGGGACTAAATTTTTATGGTTTTTAGTTCAATTTTGTGGTTATGAGACGAAATTTTGGGGTTAAGTGTTACATTAGTTGTCTTTTGGAGTAACTTTTTGGACTTTGCATATAAATTGATGGGCTTTGTGTCTAACTATTTTGAGTTTAGGTTGTCTTTTTGACAAACTTTTGGATTTGAATATAACATTTACGACTTTTGTGGTGAACTAGTATCACTTTGGGACTAAATTTTTAGGGTTTTGAGTTCAACGTTTTGGTTATGAGACGAACTTTTGGGGTTAAGTGTTACATTAGTTGTCTTTTGGAGTAACTTTTTGGACTTTGCATATACATTATTGAGCTTTGCATCTAACTATTCTGAGTTTAGGTTGTCTTTTTGACAAACTTTTGGACTTTGCATATAACATTTACGACTTTCGTGTCTAACAATTACAACTTTGGGCCTAAATTTGTAGAGTTTGTGTTCAACTTTGTGAGTATGAACCAAAATTTTAGGGTTTGGAACTAAGTTTTCTTACCTGAAATGATCATCTATACTGTTGTCTGTCATTCGTTGCAGTGATAAAGATATGGAACTCCAAAGTCTAAGAGCTGAAGTAATCACCTTTAATGATGTATGTCGTTCGTTGAAGTGGGAAACATTGGTATTAAAGCCTTCAGCGGTCAAAATGAGGTCATAGAACTCTTCTGAAATTGCCTCAGGGGTCAAAACGAGTTCAAGTAACCCACCACCCAACATTTTTCCCCCACTGCTGACCCGACAGCCACTACCTACGCTTGGGCTAACGCACTTCTCTGATTGGTTAATCCACCTGTCAGTCATTTCTTTGCTCCGCCTCCTATACTAATACTCTTCTCTGATTGGTTGATCCAGGTATCAGTCGATGTTGGCATAGTCACTCGCTGATTGGCTAATTTATTCATTTCTTACCAGGATATATTTAAACTAGTCTCATGCGAGAATTTGTGTTTTAAGTTTGGTTGATTCAAGGAAAGTTACTGTTCATTCTAGCGGAGTTTTGCACAGTAAGTTTGTTTGTTTTATCTTAACGTATGTTAAGGCTTATTGATAACAGGTTATATTCGGTGTAGATGATGAGACTATATTTTAAGGTGTAAGTTTGAATGTTTTCTCTTAAAGTATGGTAAGACTTAACGATAACACGTTATTAAACTGTATTGATGTAAAGTAGTTAAGATAAGTAATGTTGAATGTAATGTTCCTTCATTTTTCTTATTGGTTGATTAAAGTATGATATACCAGACAACCGCCATACAGCCCTCATATCACACTAGACGCCCGGCATACAGCCTTATATCACACTAGATGACCTCCATACACCCCACATACCACACTAGATGACCTCCATACACCCCTCACGACACAGTAGACGACCTCCATACAACTATCATACTCCACTAGACGACCTCCATACACCCATCACGACATACTAGCCGACCTCCATGCACCCATCATGGCACACTAGACGACCCCTATACAACCATCATGACACACTAGACGACCCCTATACAACCATCATGACACACTAAACGCCCTCTACACACCCAATATGACACACTAGACGACCTCCGTACACCCATCACGACACACTAGCCGCCCTCTATACACCCATCACGACACACTAGACGACCCCTATACACCCCTTATTACACACTAGGCGACCTCCAACACCCATCGCTGCGATGAACATACTAGCAAGACAGTATGTATAAACTGTAAGGGTGTTAAAGCGTATACCAAACGAACGCCTGGTCTTTTTAAATTAGAGTACGAAGGGACAGCTCTTGTTAGCTTATGTAGTAAGACGTACCATTGTAGTGGGGATTACGATAAAATCAGTTGTAAAGGGCTAAGCAAGCAACACAACAAATTAGATAATGATATGTTTTTAGAGGTTCTCGCCACGCAAAAGGCCAAGGGTGGGAAAAATGTAGGTTTCAAAGTCTTAAATAATTCTATATTTTCCTACAGTCAAACAAGAAATGCTCTTTCCTATTTCTATATAAAAAGAAAGGTAGCTGATGATAACGTCTCGACTACGCCTCTAGATATTTAACTCTTTACACTACCAGCTTAGCCTAACCAGCAATCTCCAACAGTTTCACCCCTTATGATTCATTTATGACATAGAGCTAAGCAGACACCCAACTACCTATCTATAAATAAATGTTATCCATGTACTATATATTGACTCACTGTACTGAATATTTTTGTAATGTTATATAATATCAATGTATGTTATACACCTATTGAGATAATAAAAGAATAAAATATATCTTTGTCTTCTGTTTTATATTGCTCGTTTTTCATTGATGTTGTATAAATCTACTAACCTATCACTATCGCTCAAGTACACCAAGAGCTCCAAAGTCAGGACACACCAGCCATAAACACGTCACTTCCGGGGTCACCGGGACTAGCGGTCCCGACACGAGTTGTCCGTTTTTTCTGTGTGTATTCTTATATAAAAAGTATACACGCAGCTGCGTATATACTTTTATATAAGGAAAAACTGCGTGTAGACTATTTATATAAGGTAAAAATTTGCGTGTAGACTATTTATATAGAGAAAAATGCATACTTTTTTTCTGCGTTGAACGCAGGAAACACGGTCCTAAGTGCCAATCTATACTACTCTCCCATCATAACTCCCACCTCTCCCATCTTAACTCCCATCATAACACCCATCTCTCCCATCTCAACTCTCATCTTAACTTCCATCTCTCCCATCATAACACCCATCTCTTCCATCTCAACTCTCATCTTAACTTCCATCTCTCCCATCTTAACTCCCATCTTTACTCCCATCTTAACTCCTATCTCTCCCATCTCTCCCATCCTAACCGCCATCTACCATCATGTAATTTTGTGTGTAATCTACTTCTGGAAATGGAATTATTCCAATTTAGAATACAAATTAATATTTTATTGATCTATAGAACAAATAGTAGGACAAGGGCGCTCAGGGAAAATAACACACAACTATAGTTGAACACGTTCGCAGAAGGACATAACAGGTAATGGAAGTACGTGGTGATGTTACCACTTTTATGAAGAAACGTAAAATGAAATGGTTTGGTCACGTGTCTCGATTGTTTCGCGAGCAAAGACCATTCTGCAAAAAAAATTAATCATCAACAAGTACCAGGCCTGCTGGCGTAGGTGATCATCTCTCTCCACAACTTTCGATCGCAACAGTTATTTATCATTTCTGTTGTTGATCTTCTCCCAAGCCATTCTCTTAAGCTGTCTGGTATCTTTTCTATTTGCTTCTCTCTATCTCTTCGTCCATCAATTTTCCCAGTTGTTACAATATATTCCAGCTGTTCTCTTCTCATTACATCGCCAAAAAATGATGATTGTTTCTTCCTAATATTGGAAATTAGCTCACTTTTTGCTTTGACCTCTTTCATAATATTTTCATTACTCTTCTTAGCTGTCAATGGTATTCTCAACATTCTTCTGTAAAACCACATTTCTACAGACTCCAGAGATTTTCTTGTCTGTTGTCCTATTGTCCATGATTCGCATCCATATGTTAAGACTGACTCTACATAACATTTAAGAACTCTTTTTCTTGTTTCTATTGTCAAAAATGGATTGCATAGTATCTTCCTCATTTTTTGCAAAGCTTTTGCCTGACCCATTCTACATCTCACCTCTTTTGTACATCTTCCGTCTGAGGTTAACAAAGTTCCCAAATATTTAAATTCATTTACCTGTTTTAATATTGTTCCACTTGTCTTTACTTTGCACTGAGGTGATGTCTTTTTCTTTGTTGTTACCATTACCTCTGTCATTTTCTTTGTTGTTACCATTACTTCTGTCTTTTGCTTTGTTGTTACCATTACTTCTGTCTTTTTCTTTGTTGTTACCATTACTTCTGTCTTTTTCTTTGTTGTTACCATTACTTCTGTCTTTTTCTTTGTTGTTACCATTACTTCTGTCTTTTTCTTTGTTGTTACCATTACTTCTGTCTTTTGCTTTGTTGTTACCATTACTTCTGTCTTTTTCTTTGTTGTTACCATTACTTCTGTCTTTTTCTTTGTTGTTACCATTACTTCTGTCTTTTTCTTTGTTGTTACCATTACTTCTGTCTTTTTCTTTGTTGTTACCATTACTTCTGTCTTTTGCTTTGTTGTTACCATTACTTCTGTCTTTTTCTTTGTTGTTACCATTACTTATGTCTTTTTCTTTGTTGTTACCATTACTTCTGTCTTTTTGCACATAAAAACAAACTAATAGAAGAGCGAGAAAAAGAGGTAGGGAGAGAAATAGATGGGAAAATAACATCAAAGAATGAACGGGCCGTTCATTAAGTAGGTTAGTTAATTAGTTAGTTAGTGAGAGAGCTAGTGAGCGAGAGAGTGAGAGAGCGCGCGAGCGAGAGAGTGAGAGAGCGAGCGAGTTTTCCTCTTTATTTACGTTCACCCAACGACCACACCTTCTCATCGCCCTCCCTTAAAGGGGCGTCAGACCTCTTCCTTGTCTACCATATCTCCTCCAGCTGCTCGTGATTGTTACAATCCTCTGAAGAAAGCTGGATGGTGGCGATCGGGCTACATGTACAACAATTTGATTTGAATTGCTTCCATCGTGTTGCCTGGTTTTATCACAAACGAACTGGGATTGACTACTGCATACGTTGGGCTATGCATTACATTACACCAGCTGTTATGAAAGCCAAATTTCAACCAGATGATGATGATGATGGTAAATAAGATGAACGCGATAACGATAATAAAGATGATATTCATGTTGACGACGATCAGAGTTATCAACAGTAAACAACAAATATTAGCTAAATGATCAGAGTTATCAGCAGTATACAACAAATATCAGCTGAATGATCAGAGTTATCAACAGTAAACAACAAATATCAGCTGAACTATCAGAGTTATCAACAGTAAACAACAAATATCAGCTGAATTATCAGAGTTATCAACAGTAAACAACAAACATCAGCTGAATGATCAGAGTTATCAACAGTAAACAACAAATATCAGCTGAATTATCAGAGTTATCAACAGTAAACAACAAACATCAGCTGAATGATCAGAGTTATCAACAGTAAACAACAAATATCAGCTGAACTATCAGAGTTATCAACAGTATACAACAAATATCAGCTGAACTATCAGAGTTATCAACAGTAAACAACAAATATCAGCTGAACGATCAAGAGTTCTCATTTGAAGTATAGACCACCAGAAGCAAAACCCCGAACAGACCTCATGTACAACTTTACTGTAGCGCGGACCTTCGCTTCTTTTATTGACATGCTTACTTAATGGAGTCAGTGTTATTTTATTCTTCTTTCTATTGATTCAAATCTGAAGCCAACCTGGCCGATGGAATGCCATTAACTCCGATCTAAAAGATGGCTCCTGAAGGATCTTAAAATAGAAGGCTTCCGTCCTAGATATCAGATAGCTATTGAGCATAGCCAGGATGACAATGGCAAACTTGAAACTTGAGGTTTATTTTGTAGCTATTTCTGGTTGAGTTGATCAAATAATATAAACTGTGGAATCTAATGTCCAAACATTGAACGTCAGCGGTTAACTTTGATATGCGTTCAATTAAACTATCCGGTATGACTTATCTGTTTCCTCAACGGCACTTGACACATATAATACTTAATAATACTAATATAACACTGGACATATACCCGAAGATCTACTAAAAATCTAACTTTGTAGCCATACCGAAGAAGTCGGGAACCACTGATTGTGAAGACCATCGCACTTTTAGTCTCATGAGCCATATGACTAAAATATTACTATGAATCATCATGAGACGTGTAAGGAACAAAATAAAACCAGAAATAGGTGAGGAACAATGTGGATTTGTGGAAGGAAAGGGCACCAATAATGCAATATGCATCTTAAGAACATTGATAGAAAGATCTATAGAGGTAAAGAAAGATCTATATATGTGCTTTAAAGACTACACGAAAGCATTTGACAAAGTAAAGCATGTGGAAATAGTCAATATGCTGGAGAAATTAAACATTGATGGCAAGGATCTGCGAATCATAAAAAAACATGTACTGGCAACAAACAGCAGCTATACAAATTAACAACCAAACAGGACAATTTCAAATTATAAAACAAGGAGTCAGACAAGGCTGTGTTCTGTCACCGGATTTGTTTTCACTGTAAAGTGAACATATGTGATCAATTGTAGACACACAAAAAAAGGAATTGAATTCAACGGTCACAACATAAATAATTTGCGATATGCGGATGACACAGTCTTAATAACAAAGACAGAGAATGAACTACAAGAGATGATAGACATAATAGTAAAAGAAAGCAACAAGAAATGCCTCAGTCTGAATAGTAAGAAAACAGAAGTAATGGTTATATCGAAGAAACAATCAGCACTAGCAAGCAGCATAAAAATAAACAGGAGAAATCTGAAACAAGTACAACGCGTCAAATACCTGGGCATACAAATAACATGAGATGGAAAATGCTCCACATAAATAAAAATCAGAATAGCTCAGGCCAAAATAGCATTTCAGAAAATGAAAAACATCTTATGCAACAAATTTATGTCAATAGAAGTGAGAAAAAGAGTTCATCGGTGCTATATAGAGTAAATTTTGACCTATTGTATTGAATCAATTAGATGCCACAGAGATGGAATTTCTCAGAAGAACGTTGAAAGTTCTCTGGATAGCTAGAAAGGCCAATGAGGAAATTCTCAAAGAGGCCAACACAAAAAGGGAGCTCCTAAAAACATCAGAAACAATATTTTTCGGGCACATCATGAGAAGAGGAAAGTTGGACTCTTTGTTGCAACTGGCAAAATAAAAGGAAAGAGAGATCTCGGACTACAAAGAGAGAAGACACTAGATAACTTGGTGTCATGGCATGGAAAACAGTCAACAACAGAATTGAAACCATGCACGGCGGAAGATTGGGGAAGGACATGATCGCCTACGCCAACCGGTATGCATATGATGATGATAATGTTGATGATGATAAGGAAACATATCATCATCACCATCATCATTGAATGCGGTCTCCGCATCGAAGGCTGGCTACCATGGACCGCCATTCCGCTCCGTCTCTTGCTTTGATGGTGCAGGTTGTCATAGGCTGATCTTTTGATGTTACTCGTCCATGTCAGTCTTGTTCCGCCTCTGCCTCTACTACCTTGTATTTCCCTTCCAATATTACTTTTAGTAGGCTGCTGTGTCTTTTAACATGCTCCAAATATCTCATTTGTCTTGTTCTAATTGTGTTTAGTTGTTCTCTTTTAATTTTTAGTTGTTTTAAAACTTCATTATTTGTTTTCTATTCTTTTCATCCAATTTTTCATATTCTTCTATTAATCCACAATTCAAAGGCTTCAATTTTCTGTTCTGCTTTCTTGATTATGTCCATGTTACTGCACCATACGGCAATATTTTGAGATGTAACATTTTGCTATTGAGGAAACATAACAGCTGCATAAGCAAACAGACAAGGAAAAGATGTATTGATGAAATATTAGAAACAATAAGAAACATAACAGCAACAAAAGCCAAAAGAAAAAGCAAGAATAAGCGAACTACATGTTCCTTCGACGCTGAAAGGTCAATGAGGAAGGAAAGAAAATACGAAAAAGATCATCTTTCACGTATTACGACATGCCCACGATAGATAGAAGAAGAGTTCTTAAATGTTATATAGAGCCAGTCGTAACATATGGATGTGAATCATGGACAATAAGACAGTCAAGAAAATCACTGGAGTCTGTAGAAATGTGGTTTTACAGAAGAATGTTGAGAATACCATGGACAGCCAAGAAGAGTAATGAAAATGTTCTGAAAGAGGTCAAAGCAAAAAGAGAGCTAATTTCCAATATTAGGAAGAAACAATCATCATTTTTTGACCGTGTAATGAGAAGAGAACAGCTGGAATATATTGTGATAAATAGGAAAATTGAGGGACGAATAGATAGAGGGAAGTAAAGAGAATGGCTGGGCAGAAGGTGAACAACAGAAGTAATAAATAACTGTCGTGATCGAAAGTTATGGAGAGACATGATTACCTTCGCCAGCACGGCCCGGTACTTGACGAAGATGATATCTAGGTTCCTTCCATTCATGTACGTGTTGACTTGTAGTTTCTCTGAGTTCTTTTTTATTATTTTATCTCATTGTTTGATCATATAATCATTTTAATATGTATGCATAATCAACGTTTGTCATCTTTGTTCTGTATTCATGTAACTAGAGATATTGTACAAGACTTGATAGCAATGGTACGGTATCCTGTAATTATGTATACGGACCATTATCGCAATTACGTATATCGTAAATGCGTATTTTTTCACATTAAGACAATTATATATACTCACATTATGCTAATTCGGTATGTCTATCAGGCTGATATGGAAATAGACCAAACGGTAAACTGTTACTGATTATAGGGGAGGGGGGGGGGGGCGATCTAGAAACGTAGTAAAAAATATAAGTGTACGTGGCACTTGGACATGATATGTGCTGTACAAATAGCGCGATGGTTATAGCAATTCATAGAAGCGAGACCATGTTCTTTTTTTCTTTCTTTCTTGCATCTTTTTCTCTCTCTTTCTTTCTTTCTTTCTTTCTTTCTTTCTTTCTTTCTTTCTTTCTTTCTTTCTTTCTTGCATCTTTCTCTCCCTCTTTCCTTCTTTCTTTCTTTCTTTTATCTTTGTTTGTTTATTTGTTTCTTTCTTTCTTTCATCTTTCTTTCTTTCTTTCTTTCTTTCTTTCTTTCTTTCTTTCTTTCTTGCATCTTTCTTTCTTGCTTTCTTTCTTGCATCTTTCTTTCTTGCATCTTTCTTTCTTTCATCCTTCTTTCTTTCTTACTTGCATCTTTCTTACTTTCTTCCTTTCTTTCTTTCATCTTTCTTTCTTTCTTTCTTTCTTGCATCTTTCTTTCTTTCTTTCTTTTTTTCTTTCTTTCTTTCTTTCATCTTTCTTTATTTATTTCTTTCTTGCATCTTTCTTTCTTGCTTTCTTTCTTGCATCTTTCTTTCTTGCATCTTTCTTTCTTTCATCCTTCTTTCTTTCTTACTTGCATCTTTCTTACTTTCTTCCTTTCTTTCTTTCATCTTTCTTTCTTTCTTTCTTTCTTGCATCTTTCTTTTTTATTTCTTTCTTTCTTTCTTGCATCTTTCTTTCTTTCTTTCTTGCATCTTTCTTTCTTTCTTTCTTTCTTTCTTTCTTTCTTTCTTTCTTTCTTTCTTTCTTTCTTTCTTGCATCTTTCTTTCTTTCTCTCGTTCACCCAATGACTTATTCTTTCAACACGGTACCTCTATGCATCTATCATGCAATCCATTGTGTTGTCATATTAGTCTCTGTTTTACCCATTGTTTTGTTATCTTTATCACTATTTATTCCTTTGACTAAGAGTCTTGTTATCTTTGTGTATGTGCCCAGATGAAGACTGAATATGTCAACACGTTTGTTATAGTCCCACCTGCAAAGCTTTAGTAAATAATACGTTTAGGTGAACGCCGGAAAAAAAAGAAAGAAAGATGAAGGAAAGAAAGAAAGATGCAAGAAAGGAATAAAGAAAGAAAGATGCAAGAAAGAAAAGAAAGAAAACGAAGGAAATGAAAGGAACAAATAAATACAATGAAGATGCAAGAAAGAAAGAACAAAAGAAATAAAGAAAGAAAAAAAGAAAGAAAGAGCATGATAAACATACACCTTTGAGAGAGACTTAATTCAACGAAATAAACAAAAATAAATGCCGCGCTTATTGTTAGTAGTAGTAGTGGCTGTGAACCCACTCTAAAAGTGGAATAACATGCACCGAAAGACAATAGATTTGGCACCGACTTTGCACGAAACATGCACCAAAACCCGTGCCAAAGTCCGATAATCGGCTTATTATCTCGGTGGTCGTGATCGGTAATCGGCTTATCTCGTGGTGTGCGTTGGTGCGTGATCGGCGCGTCGTGGTGTGTGCGTGGCGGTGATCGGTGCGTCGCTAGCTCGCCGGTTATCGGACAGCGGTTCTAAAAGGGGTCAGCGGTTCTAAAACTTGTGGGGTCGTCTCTCGCGTGGGGTACGCGGGCGGGGACTTGGGGCGATGTACCTTGAATGGTCGTGTGTTATCGCTACCAACATCATCATGTGCCTCAACAGCATCATCACCCCTTCCTATCATCATCATGTGCCACCCTCATCATCATCATCATCAAGCCACACCCTCACCACCATCATCATCCCTTCTTGTCCTATCATCATCATGCGCCTCAACACTATCAGCATGTGCCTCAACATCACCCTTCATATCCTATCATCATCATCATGTGCCTCAACACTATCCCTTCATGGCCTATCATCATGTGCCACCCTCAACACTATCATCATCATCATGCGCCTCAACTCTATCATCATGTGCCTCAACATCACCCTTCATATCCTATCATCATACCACAAAAAGTATCAAACCGATTATTAGTGACACATCATCATCATCATGTGCCTCAACACTATCCCTTCATGGCCTATCATCAAGCCACACAAAGTATCAACCAGCGAAATTCTCTCTCTGTCTCTCTCTCTCTCTCTCTCTGTCTCTCTCTCTCTCTCACACATTCATGGTAAACCAAAACAAAATTCGTTCTATATTTCTCACAACTTTATTATTACAACAAATATACAACACATATATATATATTACTGTCCGGTTGTTGATAATTTTAAGCGTCTGGACGGGCCCCTCGAAGCCGAAGTATCCACGGGGCGAGCAAACGATAAATGATACGGTCGTTTACGTGCTGTCTCGATGAAAAAGGCATGAGAATTCTGTTAAGTTTCGCGCCACGACACTTAAGAAGTATATAATAAACACAATATAGACCGCACGTGTTGCTAAACAAATCTTACAACACCCGAGGGTTGTAGACGAATGGAACGTGTGAGTTTTGCTCTATAAAGTTTAAAATATCCACGTGTCTGGGAGGCAAACCGTAGGAATCGAAATACTCACATTCGCCGAGTCCGTTATAAAATAGGGCCACCCAGTGCTCTCCGGGTTCGTGGGCAGGGTCAGTGTTTAAGACAAAGGCCGCGGTCGCCGTTGGGTCGATGCTCGGCGGTAAGTGGTTTCGTGGAATGACACTAACAAGGGAACAACGTCGAACGAAAATATCCGACATCAAAAGGTTGTAAATCTCCCTCGTGTTCATATTCTTCTCCTTTTTTCTCTCTCAAACGGCGAAGTCTGTTAGAATCTGCCTTGTTTTGGACACCTCGAGCACCGAGTCCAACTCGGCGTAGACGATAACTTGTAGGGGAGTAGTGGTGGGAGCGGCAAACTTGAGTTCTATCGACAAGGGTCCGCTTGTGGCTAGCTCAAAATGGGAGCCGTCCAGTAGGCTGGACGAGAGGTCAAAACCAAATAGGCAGTATCCGTCCTTGAATTCTCTATAATCAACGTTATTCCCAGCGTCTTTACCAATCAGACCCATGGCCAGATTTGTGCCGAAGAAAGCTCTCGCGTATTGATTTCGTTCAAAGTCCATAGTTAGAGGCTTTCCCGAGATACATTTCCCGTCGACCGTCAGGTTCATATAAATCAGACCAAAGTGTTGAAAATTGAACGGGTTAGCTGTGTAAACACCATTAAAAGCACTGGCCGTAATCAGACCTATCACTATACGGGTCGGTGTTTGAGACAAAAATAAATTGTCTTGACTGTGGGAAAGCATCCCGCTAGCGATGGAAAATGTCTTGATGGTAACCCTCTTGATCGGGTACCGCGCATTCCCGCTCAAGAGAGCCTTTTCGTGGGCCAGAGAAATCGCGGGGTTTAGCTTAGCTTTCCTGACCACGAGCGCGGCGTAGGTGATAACACTCTTATAACCCACAGAGCTATCGTGAGCCGCGAGGCTGAACACATCCTTCGAGGGCGAGAGTTTTATCTTTACATCGACTCTGTTTAACATGTAACGATCCTGCACAAAGACATCAGAGTGCAAACGACCCATCATTTCAACCTCTTTACTACCCGAAGTCAAATCGCGCCGTGTTTTAAAACCCTCATTTTCTTTCAAATCGTCATGGTAGCCAGCTGTGTCTTTGTAGAACAGAGCGGCCGTCAAGTATCCCGTTTTCGCATCCTCCCCGTAATTTAGCGTGGCCTCAAACACCGCTCTAAAAGGATAGGTATTCTCCGACGGTGTAACCAACGTGTCGTTTAGCGATACGTCGACTTGTGAAAATAGACTGTGAAGATAATTGTTGACCGGTCCTACCTTAGCATCGACATGTACACTATCACCATTCGGGAGGGTGATCTTGACCCGCAGATGTAAAAACGTGTTGAAAAGATCTAGATACTCCTCGCTGTTTCCAGAAATGAAAAACTCTATCGGTGCGCTATGCGACAAAGCTGCGATCGGCCGAATTTCAATAAACTGGCCAGAGTCGAGAGATGTCTGCGTTGGTGGAACGCTAAATAAATCCAAACCAGAGTGAAGACATTCGCACGATTTGGGGTGAATGAGGGACATTATTAGTCGAAAATATCCTTTGCCACCCTCGTCTTCGTCTTCTTCCCTCTGTTGTGCACCGAATGAAGGGGGAACCGTCCAGCTGTCGGTTTTATCCTCTTCGTAACGGGTTCTCCTGGTGTTGGTAGCTTCATAACTCGCTTTCTGCTTTGACGTAAACCACTTCCTGATTGGTCGTTATCACGCAAGTGGTCTACGGCCCCGTGTAGCAACCGCTGACCGGCCTCCTTAGCTCGTTCTTTGAAAGCTTCACCGACATTTTTCCCGGCCAATGCGTCCTGTGCGACCTGCAGACCGGTCCCCAAGCCTTCTCTGAGCAAGGCCTTACCGCCGGTTTTTAACCAGGGTAAAATAGCCCTCCCGATTCCACCGAAGAAACTACCGATTCCTCGACCGCTCTGACTTCGACCTCCTATAAACACGGGCATCCCATCGCCCGCCTGACAACAGTAAAAGTCTTCGTATAACTCAACATCTCTATGAAGGGGAGTGTGTTTCACCATTATACCAGCTCGAGATGCTTCTTGACTCTAAAGTGTACCGTTAGCACCGACGTCCCGCTGGTGAATGGGATGGTTTTTCCGTGTTCGTTGGCTAAAAGGATCTCGACGGTATCGAAGGAAAATCTACTCAGGGGTAGGTAGTGAGGCTTATCGTAGATCTGAAATACCGAGGTGTGATTTCTGTTGAGAACAGGCACGCTCCTGAGGAGAGGCACCATCACATCCCCGACCGGTCTGGGGGAAACGAGATCGCAGTAGACGTAGACATTCTTCGCAACACTTTCCAAGTCCATTACACCCACGCTGAAGATATCGGGAGCCGTGTCTGATATTGAGGTCGTGGGGAAGGCTAACATGTTTTTCAAAGTGTCGCTTATGGTAACACTGACTCCTTTTTCGTAAAGTTTCAAGATGGCTTTATTCACCTCTTTTGCGTAAATGAATCTCCTTTTTTTCCCTTTCACTCTCCTATACGACTCATCCTCCGCTTTTACGATCGACGCGTTCAACGCGCCGATGAACGCATCGGGTTTCGTGTATAACCCGGGCTCCAATGTCACGTTGAAATAAAATCTGGCATCGCAAATATCGTCGTTATCGAGAGATTCGTAGCGAATCCAGACATCACCCTCTATTACATTGAAATAATTTAGCGGAAATTGTATCTCCACCAGTGCGATCTCATACTGCGTCGAAATGTCAATGGTCTGAGGAAGTTTAACGAAAAAGTGGCCTGGGTTATTATCCTTAAAAAGTTCCATAGATGCGTTGCTGGGCAGGGTGACATAAAAACTCATTTTTTTTTCTCTTTTCACCTTCGCCTCTCCAAGTTTGGATTCGGTAGCATGTAACCCAAACAGCTGCTCAGTAGGGCTATCCACAGTTTGCCCTCCTTCGCGTCTGGCTTTTCGGTGGTCAGATTGAACAGCGAGACCGCTACAACTGTATATATAACTACCACTTGACAAATAAAGACAAGTTCTAAGTAGGGGGATAGTTTCCCAAACATCGACCCCAACCAGCGTGGTTCGCCGTCTCTCCCGACTCCCGAGTTTACGGCTCGCAAATCGGGCTCTCCACCAAAAGTTACCACTTCTTCTTCTTCTTCTTCTCGCATCTCTAGTTTTTGTATCTGACAATGTCCTTGGACGGTATCCAACTGTTAAATGAGGAACCGTAACCAAACCATTTGACTAAACTCTCCTTTCGCCCAAAGGATGTGCGACGCTCGGTTATGATACTCTCGATTCTGTACTCGTGTTTGTCTCCAACTTTTTGAATTTCCGGTGTGTAGAATGACCCCTCTATCTCATCGCCCTTATCGTCTTTCAACACATATGTAACGGGGTTTGTTTCGTTTACTCGACTGATGGAAAACAGTTCCTCCGTCCAAGCCGGGGCATAACCCTTTTTAAAATTGGCTCTGCCCAGGACCAGTCTAACTCGATCACCGGGCTTGTACAGGGGTCTTTCAAATTTAAAGTTGCGTTTGCTATTATACAACGTGTTCCATACCTGCTCTTGATTGTCTGCGTTGACGTCGACCGGTGCCATTTTTATACTTCTGTGATACGAATGGTTATAACTTCGAAGTAGGGCGGGGAGGACTCGGACATAAGACAACTTATTGGATTTCGTGAAATATCGCCACATCCGTTGTTTCAGAGTCCTATTAAAGCGTTCCACCACGGCGGCCTTAATATCTTCGTTCTGCGTAGTGAAAAAGTGAACGTTGTTGTCAGCGAGGAATTTCTGAAATGTTCTGTTCAGAAACTCTGACCCCTTATCGGTTTGAAAACTCGCGGGTTTCCCATCGAGAAATATCTTACCGACGGCTTCCACTAAGGATTTCCCCGTTTTGGTTCGTATCGGTACAGACCACGCGAATTTACTGAAAACGTCCACGCAAGAAACCAAATAGGAATATCCGTCGTTGTGTTTTTTCAAATGTCTCAAATCGATTAGGTCTGCCTGATATTGCTGTTGGGGGCCACTCGTTATAATGGGACGCCTTTCAAATCTGCGACGAATTGGTTTATGAAGGGTATAGGTATCCTGATGACTCAGCCATTGTTTGATCTTTGCGAGTCCCAGTTTGGTGTTACGTTGCAGGGCCGTTGCACCACTATACGCCCCTGGTCGACTAGGGTCAAAGTAACGACGTCTCAATATTTTCTCCACCGTTCCCATTTTGGTGTTGGGATTCCGCTCTTTCTTTTTTTAGGTCTCAGTTTATACGTGGCTACGGGCGGAGTGGTTTCATTACCTACCTTTGGGGTTTCCGCTGGTGGTGGTGGTGTCTTGGTCTGCTCTGGTGATACCTCGAATGATGGTGTTGGTGGGGAAGGTGTTTTTTCTGTTGCCGTGTTGTGTTGAATGAGATCGACCGAGCCCAATGAGCGTCGTTTATACTGCTCCAATCTAGTTAAATATTGATGCAGGGCGCGTTGGTACACTCTGGCCTTATCGGCGGGTGCTAAATCATCGCGGAATAGGATACGTTGCATTTCATCATCTAAATCTCGCAAGTTGTCACCGATCGCCTCGGGTGGGCTATACGACGTGGTAGTAGTCTGTTTAAGACCCTCGAGGAATCGAGGATCCATCAAAATCATTTTTTTGGCCATTGTTACGCACCTAGTACTCCACCGAGAATACTTAATATAGGACGGAGCAAAGCACCTATAAACCCACCGGTTTGTAGAATCTCTTTCCGCCGCTTAAGACTCGGTTTCTTTTTAGTGAGAAGTCTCAACTTGTTCTTGTGTCGACGTAGCTCGCACTTCTGTCGCTGAGTGAGTCTAACATTACCTTTTAATATGTTATGACAACACTCGCACAAAAAGTTAATGAGTTTGGGAGAGGCTGTTTTTAATATGGCTCTTAAACCGCTCGGCGAGGCGGCGCGCATACATTTCAACATTTCACCGTGCCGTCTAAGTGCTTCATCACACATGATTCTCTACTTTGGCACGTAGACGATTTGTCTCTCCCCGGGAATATTTTTGTTCTCAACCTAAGATTATCAGGTGTGTCCTGACGAAGATCGACCAGCAAATAACCGTGAGGAGTCGCTGTCGCGTCCTTAAAACTATCTTGGAGGTACCCCACCTGACCCGGGTACATTTGTTTACCCAGATTCATAATTTGACTCCCGTCTCTCGGTTCTTGAAAAGGACTAAATAGTGCGTATTGAGACTTATGGTTCGATGTTCTTTATTTTTTCCGAATAGATTTTGAACAATGTACATCACACCAATATCTCTGTGATGACTACCTTTGGTGAATAATTTTGTTACCCGCTCGTCCGTCTCAGACATCAAGTCATCGATGACGATCAGTCTTCTCTTCTTACCACCTTCCAATTTATCGACGTCTGGTAGACCCTCGATAAATCTCACTGACCCCATAGTCTCGTATATCGGCTGCCATTCCCCATAACACCATATAACTTCCTCCGGTACGGGGACAGCTAGCTCGTGAAGGTTCTGTATAAACTTTTGCACAAATACCGTTTTCCCACACCCGGTAGGACCGGCTATCAGAGCTGTGAAGGGATGATTCCATCGGGGATCCATCCTCACAAGTGCTACTAACTTTAGTGATTACGCCCCCCGACGAAAATAACAACGAGTGATTTTAGGTCAGCGCGCGAGGTTTCCCCCTCTTCAACTAACACCTATTTTTATAAGCCACAACCTATATAAACACTTCAGGGGGGAGGAGTTTCCTAGTCTCAAGCCGCATTACCTGGGACCGAATTGTTACACGCGTCATATTTCCCCACACATCACCCCCTATTGGGTCAGTTCCAGAGGTCACTGAACATGTCGCAACACGACTGATTACCACGCCTGATAACGTATTGCGTTAGCTGCTATAAATAGACGGTCCTCGACCCGATAAACGGGTATAAAAACCCCCCCAGTCGAGCAGTGTACACGCACACACATAACCAACGTCTGTTGTCAGGTGGTTTGTTTTTCTTTGAATATGGAGTCGTGTAGCTTGAATACGCCAATTTCGTTTGATCTCAGTGATCAGCGCATATTTATGTCACGTGGAAATGAGACTGTAGTTCCATTGTCTAAAGATGGCGTTAAGGCAGTCTCGGTTTGTGTTTTTCGTAACAGACCATTGATAAATATAAGGACATATAGCGGTGATAGTTTTTTTAAGTTTCCTACCAGAACTGGGATAACACTATCGAGAGAGGAATTTATCACGTTAGTCGAGATGCGAGAGGAAATTTTAACCGCTTATGCTAACCTCAACTACACGCCGCCTGTTGTTGACCAGATCAGCTACACGCCACCTCTCGTTAACCAGATCAACTACACGCCACCTCTCGTTAATCAGATCAACTACACGCCGCCTGTCGTTAACCACCAAAACTACATACCATCTCTTGTTAACACGAATCTCATCGACTACACGCCCCCCTTTGTTAATCAAGGGAACCTCGCTCTTGTTAATCAGACGACAGATCCGGCACCCAATATGAATGCCGCGGGTGTTTCAGCAGAGTCACCAATTACCTATTCCAGCTTTGATCAAGGTTTTGTCAAAATGGAGGGCGGTTGTGTTTTGAAGGCTAATGAAACTTCCTATGCACCCGTGTTTGATAGACATTTAACAAACAGTACCACCAAAACAGGAGGGAGGAAACCCAGACGCTTAAAATTATCAACAACCGGACAGTAATATATATATATGTGTTGTATATTTGTTGTAATAATAAAGTTGTGAGAAATATAGAACGAATTTTGTTTTGGTTTACCCATGAATGTGTGTGTGAGAGAGAGAGAGAGACAGAGAGAGAGAGAGAGAGACAGAGAGAGAATTTCGCTGGTTGATACTTTGTGTGGCTTGATGATAGGCCATGAAGGGTGATGATGAAGGTGGCACATGATGATGATGATGATGTGTCACTAATAATCGGTTTGATACTTTTTGTGGTATGATGATAGGATATGAAGGGTGATGTTGAGGCACATGATGATAGTGTTGAGGCGCATGATGATGATGATAGTGTTGAGGGTGGCACATGATGATGATGATAGTGTTGAGGGTGGCACATGATGATAGGCCATGAAGGGATAGTGTTGAGGCACATGATGATGATGATAGTGTTGAGGGTGGCACATGATGATAGGCCATGAAGGGATAGTGTTGAGGCACATGATGATGATGATGATGTGTCACTAATAATCGGTTTGATACTTTTTGTGGTATGATGATAGGATATGAAGGGTGATGTTGAGGCACATGATGATAGTGTTGAGGCGCATGATGATGATGATAGTGTTGAGGGTGGCACATGATGATGATGATAGTGTTGAGGGTGGCACATGATGATAGGCCATGAAGGGATAGTGTTGAGGCACATGATGATGATGATAGTGTTGAGGGTGGCACATGATGATAGGCCATGAAGGGATAGTGTTGAGGCACATGATGATGATGATGATAGGCCATGAAGGGATAGTGTTGAGGCGCATGATGATGATAGGACAAGAAGGGATGATGATGGTGGTGAGGGTGTGGCTTGATGATGATGGTGTTGAGGGTGGCACATGATGATGATAGGAAGGGGTGATGATGCTGTTGAGGCACATGATGATGTTGGTAGCGATAACACACGACCATTCAAGGTACATCGCCCCAAGTCCCCGCCCGCGTACCCCACGCGAGAGACGACCCCACAAGTTTTAGAACCGCTGACCCCTTTTAGAACCGCTGTCCGATAACCGGCGAGCTAGCGACGCACCGATCACCGCCACGCACACACCACGACGCGCCGATCACGCACCAACGCACACCACGACCTGCCGTCACGCACCAACGCACACCACGAGATAAGCCGATTACCGATCACGACCACCGAGATAATAAGCCGATTATCGGACTTTGGCACGGGTTTTGGTGCATGTTTCGTGCAAAGTCGGTGCCAAATCTATTGTCTTTCGGTGCATGTTATTCCACTTTTAGAGTGGGTTCACAGCCACTACTACTACTACTATTGTTTTGTTTGTGTTTGGCTCTACTAGAATTCATCACGCGCTAGTCTGGTTGGATGGCGATGTTTTTTTGCCTGCATGTCGAGCTACCTACGCAGTCTGCATATCGTTTGCCATCTCTTTGTGTGCGTTTTTACATATATTTTGTTTTCAAGTTTGCTCTCAAATATCTGAATACTTGTGTCGTTTTTCTTGTTTATGTTCTGGTGTTTCTATACTTTGTTGTGTCTTCCTCTGTGCTAAGGAATGTAAACATGAAGGACAGGAAAGATAATAGAAGAATAAAACAAATATTTCACAGAGAATGAGAGTCACGAAAATAGAATGAAAGACAGACTTTAAGAGTTTATTGGGAATGTGGAGCATCCAAGATCAATGCTGAGTATATATTACAAGACTGCACAGTCCTCCATAGCCGGAGAACGTAGTTTGACCCACAAGACTGCACTGACCGAACCGGCCGGAGAATAACGTTTGGCCCAGAAGACTGCACAGTCCTCCATAGCCGGAGAACGTAGTTTGGCCCACAAGACTGCACTGACCGAACGGGCCGGAGAATAACGTTTGGCCCAGAAGACTGCACTGACCGAACCGGCCGGAGAATAACGTTTGGCCCAGAATAATGCACTGCCCTCAACAACTGGAGAATAAAAGTTTGACCCACAAGACTGCACTGCCCTCAACAGCCGACGATTAAAAGTTTGGCACACAAGACTGTACTGTCCTCAACAGCTGGAGATTGAAAGTTTGGCCCACAAGACTGCACTGCCCTCAACAGCCGGAGATTGAAGTTTGGCACACAAGACTGCACTGCCCTCAACAGCTGGAGATTGAAAGTTTGGCCCACAAGACTGCACTGCTCTCAACAGCTGGAGATTGAAGTTTGGCACACAAGACTGCACTGCCCTCCACAGCTGGAGATTGAAAGTTTTGCCCACAAGACTGCACTGCCCTCAACAGCCGGAGATTGAAAGTTTGACCAACAAGACTGCACTGCCCTCAACAGCCGGAGATTGAAAGTTTGGCACACAAGACTGCACTGCCCTTAACAACTGGAGAATAGAAGTTTGACCCACAAGACTGCACTGCCCTCAACAACAGCAGAATAGAAGTTTGACCCACAAGACTGCACTGCCCTCAACAGCCGGAGATTGAAAGTTTGGCCCACAAGACTGCACTGCCCTCAACAACAGCAGAATAGAAGTTTGACCCACAAAACTGAACTGCCCTCAACAGTCGGAGATTGAAAGTTTGGCCCACAAGACTGCACTGCCCTCAACAGCCGTTCAGTACTCGAAGGTAATTGTCTCGTGTTCCGAGCACATCCTACCTCTTTTTCTTCTTCATCTCTTTTTATTCCCTTTCACATCACTTCGAGTGTTGAGGGAGATGCAGTTTTCGTTCTTGCTCTTCTGGCAGCGTCTGTCATCGACACTTGATGCTGTTGTAGAGTTTATCTGATGTTGTCACTCCATCGCAGTTTTGGTCTGCCTCTAGCAACTTATATATATATATAATTGTCCACCTCAATTCTGACTTGGGGGGGGGGGGGGGCTGGTTAGTCTCGTCGGCCTTAAGACAGAGAGGTTGTGGGTTCAAATCCCGGCTGCATTAGTTGAGATTTTTATTTATGATTTCTCTCTGAGGCAACCACCCTGGTCTCAGCAGTGAGGCTCGGCTTGAAACGTCAATTACTCATCGACGGAAAAAAAATTATATGAGTACCTCCGAAGACGGAGTTATCTGCCTGTGCGGCGAGGGACCCCTGTGCACACGGCTGGCAAGGAAGAACGGATTAACACGCAAAATTCAGTTCCTAGTCTCTAGGGACTTCGTCAGAGGTCAAAGCTGGCGAACGCAACAAAATAAAATAAATAAAAAAATAACAATGATGATGACTAGAGAAAGGGGCTTTCAGTGGCAACATTTCTCCATATTCATTGCCTCGACGTCACGCACTTGAACTATTGTCGTTTGGTGACACCGCTTCATTGCGCCAGTGTTCTAGATATTGCAGTTGCATTTCGCCAGTAGAGACAAAACAATGACTAATCACAATCTAGCCTTCGTAGAACAGAAATAAACGAGACAAAACATTGAATATAATACCTCGGCACGTGCAGTATTTCAGGCTACAAAACCTTCGTTGGAATAGCCATCCAGCGTTCGTTAGAATAGACGGTTTAAAACCACTTCCTGGACTTTAAACACACACCAAAAAATGAGAGTGGAAATAAGAGAACCACTGAAATGAGAAACAGAAAATAACAAAACCACTTAAAAGAGAAAAGATTTCAAAGTGAGTGCTCAATTGCATTTAGAAAGAGTCGATTTTTCTAACTTAAAAGAATAAAGAATGCAAGAACAAGAAGCTGAATTGTACGTGAAAGGCGCGGTAAAGCACTGATGTAAGGACGCTTTCTTCTAGTGCTTTGAAAGTCAGTGAAACGTACACACAAGGAATAACGATTACAATTACTCAGTGAATTTGTATGCTGAAAGTGTGCGCCACTTTCTTAATGGAGGTCTCATGAATTTGAAGAAGTTCGCAACAAATTAATCGATACGTTCAAACGGTTGCGATAGCTCGCACCAATGGTCGCTTGATGCTAAACGTGAAAAATAACTTAAACGACACATTCTCTTTAGAACGACACACTTAAATAACTGCCTCTAATAATTACGTCATATTAGTATTTCTATTTTTGTTTTCTTTTTATTTTTATTCAAAATAAACATTTATAAAAAATACTAAATAATACTATAAAACGTACTTTAGACTGAGAGTGGTATCATTTGTATATTATAAAATATGTTTTTATATCTAATTTAGGAGAAAGCATTTTAAGAAACTGGAAAACCTTTTCAGTGTTCAAACGGCGAGAGCAGTAAGTCATACATGTCAACGGAAGAATGAGTTACTTGGCTTTTCATTCAGTCAAAAAAAAAAAGACCACAAAAATCGATAATAATAATTTCCGGGGACAGACTTTCTGCATTCTGAAGTCATTATCAAATGATGCTTGAATCTAGTGAGGCTAAATTCGAATTTAAGAAGGCCTATCTGGCAAATGGTGCAGTTGGTTGCATCTCCTAAGTGACAAGTCAATTGTGATAATTATCGAGGCGCACTTTGAAGGTGGAAATCTCTAGACAGCACAGCCATCTTGTGTGCTGCATTAGTTTGACAAGTCTGTGTTTTTGTGAGGGGGTTTATCCTGAAGGCTCGCCGTTTGATGTTCTAATGGGCCCCATAAAGTACTCATACTTATTACACCCGACGCTAATGCAATGAACTTTTCCGTCTCTTTGCTGTATAATCCCCGCGAGATCTCACGGGGACAGCGGGAGGGAGATAAGGACCAGAACAGGTCTTGCGACACAGAACAGCGCCGACGGGGTTTCGCGCTGGTTGGGCGCTAAGCACTTTGAACTAAGACATTAATCATGGTGACGTCAGATTAGGCCTGGTTTGATCAATGACTCCCAGTCTATCTTTACTATTTGTCAAACACAAAATCTTATCCAAAATTACTTTGCTTCCACACATTCAACAAAGTTATCATTACATTCCAGAAACTCACCTAGACCAACATTCAGTTACATAAACTAATCTAAACCAACATTCAGTTACATAAACTAATCTATACCAGCTTTCAATTACATAAACTAATCTAAACCAGCTTTCAATTACATAGATAATAATTCATTGATAATTTATTTCAGTTTTTAAGTTGAATAAACACAACTAGATAAGCTTTCAGTAACACAAACTTATTTATACCAGTCTAGGTTGACTTCTTGTTTATGTTGCCTCTATCTCAAAATTATTAAATAATAACAAAAATATTGAATAATATCTACAACAGCGGATATATACCCGACGACTTGCTCAAATCAATATTCATAGCCTTAGCAAAGAAATCGGGTGCGATTGAATGCGATGATCATCGCACAATAAGCCTTATGAGTCACATGACTAAGATATTACTAAGAATTATCATGCGAAGAGTGCGAAACAAAATCAGTCCAGAAATTAACGATGAACAGTGTGGTTTTGTTGGAGGTAAAGGAACGAGCAATGCCATATACATAAGATCTTTAGTAGAAAGAGCCATAGAGGTGAAAACGGAACTATACCTATGTTTCATAGATTACACCAAGGCATTTGACAAAGTAAAGCACCAAGAAATAATCAACATTTTAGAAAGCATAAACGTAGACAGCAAAGATCTAAGAATAATAAAGAACATGTACTGGCAACAAACAGCGGCCATAAGAACTGGAAACCAATTGGGAATGTTTCAACAAATAAAACAGGGTGTTAGACAAGGTTGTGTGATGTCACCAGATTTGTTTAATATTTATAGTGAGATTATTTTAAGATTCATAAGGGACACGCCTGAAATAACAATTGGAGGTCATACCATAAATAATCTAAGGTATGCTGATGATTTAGTCTTAATCGCTAAGAGTGAAAATGAGTTACAAGAAATGTTGGACATTATAGTGAAAGAAAGCAAAAATAAAGGACTCAGCCTTACTAGCAAAAAGACAGAGGTAATGGTAGCAACAAAGAAAAAGACATCACCTAAGTGAAAATAAAGACATGTGGAACAATATTAAAACAGGTAAATGAATTTAAATATTTGGGAACTTTGTTAACCTCAGACGGAAGATGTACAAAAGAGGTGAGATGCAGAATGGCTCAGGCAAAAGCAGCTTTCCAAAAAAATGAGGAAGATACTATGCAATCCATTTTTGACAATAGAAACAAGAAAAAGAGTTCTTAAATGTTGCGTAGAGCCAGTCTTAACATATGGATGCGAATCATGGACAATAGAACAACAGACAAGAAAATCACTGGAGTCTGTAGAAATGTGGTTTCACAGAAGAATGTTGAGAGCAACATGGGCAGCTAAGAAGAGTAATGAAGATGTAATGAGAGAGGTCAAATATTAAAAGAGAGCTAATTTCCAATATTAGGAAGAAACAATTATCATTTTTTGGTCATGTAATGAGAAGAGAACAACTGGATTGTATTGTAACAACTGGGAAAAGCGAGGGACGAAGAGATAGAGGGAAGCAAAGAGAAAAAATTAGGCGTCTTAAGAGAATGGCTTGGCAGAAGGTCAACAACATAAATGATAAATAGCTGCCGAGATCGAAAGTTGTGGAGAGACATGATCACCGTGCGGAGACGGCACTCAATGATGATGATGATGTTAGAAATAAATTGATGATGACAATGAAACAAGGGGCCGTCCAATCAAACAGCTGGATACATTCAGATCATATTCGTAACAAGGTCATGTGACTTTTCCAAGAACCAATTTAGACAAGAAGTACTAAGGGAGCCACGGGACGTCTTTGGGTGTAATTAGGGACGCTACACTGGCTTGTGGGCTTTAACCAGCAGGCTAAATCTAGAGATTTCGCGGGATATCTTCTTGACCCTGATGAGTTTTTCTTTTCTTTTCTTGTTTTTTTTTTTAAATGTCCACTTTCGGAACGAAAAGTTTCGTTTTCCGGTTAATTAGCGGTAAAATTGCTCGGGTGAAACCAAACTTCCGGATCTGTTAGTCCCGCGAGGCTACTCGTGTAATCATCTCTTGAAATTGTATCGAGTGCTATTTTCATTATTACTTCTCTCTCTATCTCTCTTTCTTTATCTCTCTCTCTCTCTCCCATAGCAGTAGTTCTATCTATCTATCTATCTATCTATCTATCTATCTATCTATCTATCTATCTATCTATCTATCTATCTATCTATCTATCTATCTATCTATCTATCTATCTATCTATCTATCTATCTATCTATCTATCTATCTATATATCTATCTATCTATCTATCTATCTATCTATCTATCTATCTATCTATCTATCTATCTATCTATCTATCTATCTATCTATCTATCTATCTATCTATCTATCTATCTATCTGTCTATCTATCTATCTGTCTATCTGTCTATCTGTCTGCCTGCCTGCCTGTCTGTCTGTCTGCCTGTCTGCCTGTCTGCCTGTCTGCCTGTCTGCCTGTCTGTCTGCCTGTCTGTCTGTCTGCCTGTTTGTCTGTCTGTCTACCTGCCTGTCTGTCTGTCTGCCTGCCTGCCTGTCTGTCTGTCTGCCTGTCTGCCTGCCTGCCTGTCTGTCTGTCTGTCTGCCTGCCTGCCTGTCTGTCTGTCTGTCTGTCTGCCTGCCTGCCTGTCTGTCTGCCTGTCTGTCTGTCTGCCTGTATGTCTGTCTGCCTGCCTGTCTGTCTGTCTGTCTGCCTGTCTGCCTGCCTGCCTGCCTGCCTGTCTGTCTGCCTGTCTGCCTGCCTGCCTGCCTGTCTGTCTGTCTGTCTGTCTGCCTGCTGCCTGCCTGTCTGTCTGCCTGCCTGCCTGTCTGTCTGTCTGTCTGCCTTCCTGCCTTCCTGCCTGTCTGTCTGCCTGTCTGCCTGCCTGTCTGTCTGTCTGTCTGCCAGCTGCCTGCCTGTCTGTCTGCCTGCCTGCCTGTCTGTCTGTCTGCCTGTCTGTCTGTCTGTCTGTCTGCCTGCCTGCCTGCCTGCCTGCCTGCCTGCCTGCCTGCCTGTCTGTCTGTCTGTCTGTCTGTCTGTCTGTCTGTCTGTCTGTCTGTCTGTCTGTCTGTCTGTCTGTCTGTCTGTCTATCTATCTATTTGTCTTTATGACCATTCAACCATTGACCAACCTCCCACCAATTCATAATTGCAACTACATATATATATATATACACATCCATTCCTCCATCCATCCATCCATCCATCCATCCATCCATCCATCCATCCATCCATCCATCCATCCATCCATCCATCCATCCATCCATCCATCCATCCATCCATCCATCCATCCCTGTATCCATCCCTCCATCTCCATTCCAGCCTGTCTGTCTGTTTGCCTGTCAGTTATCCTACCTACATGTCTACATACATACCTGCCTCTCTATGCATCTGTCTGCACACACACATACACACACACACACACCATACACATGCTTCCCAATCAAACACTTTCAATAACCCATTCAATCAAACACTTTCAATCAATCGCTAGGTCTGTCCCTCTAATTTCCCTCTACTTTACAATCCCTCAACTTCAGTCTCTCTAACACTCTCAATCCCTCAACTTCAGTCTCTTTAACACTCTCAATCCCTCACTTTCTGTTTATCTCTTTCAATCCTACATCTCTATAATCTCCTCAATCCGCGCCAATTTTAGATATTTTTTTCAGATTTGTTGTTGTTTATTTGCTCGTTTTGGAAATATATTCTTTGAATGAGGGACTAGCGAAATACCTGACGTTACACACAGCACCACTATTAGTGAGGCGAACCAAAGTGCACTGTGGAGAACACTCAATGTTTTAAATAATGCTGACAGATAACAGTGGATATAGATTTAGTATATAGCAAATATAGTAGGACGCCCGTGCTCTGCCGGGGCCCGGAAGGGGAGCAAAGAATAGCGGCGCTGTACCCTACCAGGCATGTTCGTAAGAGGCGAGAAAGGAGGGTTGGGAATGGGACTGGCTAGCCAGTACTGTAAAAAAATTAATAAGCTGAAAACAAACTTCGCAAACATGGCACTGGATAGGACACACACTACGGAAGCCAACTGAGAGTATTACACAACAGGCCTTTTTTTTTTGAATCCCCAGGGGGAAAAGACAAAGAGGAAGTTCAAGGAATTCTTGGAGAAGACAGACAGAAGCAGAGATGAAGATGATGAGGAAGACGTGGAATGATCCTTAAAGAATGGCAAAAAACAGAACGACTTGGAAAGTGTTTGTTGATGACCTATGCTCCACAGGGAGCTGAAAGTGTTTGTTGAAGACCTATGCTTCACAGGGAGCTGAAATTGTTTGTTGAAGACCTATACTCCACAGGGAGCTGAAAGTGTTTGTTGAAGACCTATGCTCCACAGGGAATTGAAAGTGTTTGTTGAAGACCTATGCTCCACAGGGAGCTGAAAGTGTTTGTTGAAGACCTGTACTCCACAGGGAGCTGAAAAGTAGAAGAAGAAGACGTGACCAACAAGCTTAACCTCCGATGTTTGAGCTGTCATTATTAATAAGTTGGAAGACAATGTTCGTCAGGTCACACCTGGTGACATCACCATACAGGTTGACCAGGTACGGTAGCGTTGATGGCCACAGTAGCTTTTTCTGTTAGTGTTGATGTTTCTGTTAGTGTTGATGTTTCTGTTAGTGTTGATGTTTCTGTTAGTGTTGATGTTTCTGTTAGTGTTGATGTTTCTGTTAGTGTTAATGTTTCTGTTAGTGTTGATGTTTTTAATAGTATTGATGTTTCTGTTAGTGTTGATGTTTCTGTTAGTGTTGATGTTTCTGTTAGTGTTGATGTTTTTGATAGTGTTGATGTTTCTGTTAGTGTTGATGTTTTTAATAGTGTTGATGTTTTTGATAGTGTTGATGTTTCTGTTAGTGTTGATGTTTTTGATAGTGTTGATGTTTTTGTTAGTGTTGATGTTTCTGTTAGTGTTGATGTTTCTGTTAGTGTTGATGTTTCTGTTAGTATTGTACTGTAAGGTGCACTATTGTACTGTAAGGTGCACTACTGTACTGTAGGATGCACTACTGTACTGTAAGGTGCACTACTGTACTGTAGGATGCACTACTGTACTGTAAGGTGCACTACTGTACTGTAAGGAACATTACTGTACTGTAAGGTGCACTACTGTACTGTAAGGTGGACTATTGTTCTGTAAGCTGCATTATTGTACTGTAAGGTCAACTATTGTACTGTAAAGGACACTATTGTAAAACTGTAATGCAACATCTTCATATTTTAGTAGTACGTCCCTGGAGTTATAACCTTGTATGGTGACAGAGCTTATCGTTCATTGCTGAGGCCGTCAGAGCTGGCTCATTGCGTCAGATCTAATCTATCATGACTGAGGCCGTCACAGCTGGCTCATTGCGTCAGATCTAATCTATCATGACTGAGGCCGTCACAGCTGGCTCATTGCGTCAGATCTAATCTATCATGACTGAGGCCGTCAGAGCTGGCTCATGGCGTCAGATCTAATCTATCACGGCTGAGGCCGTCAGAGCTGGCTCATGGTGTCAAATCTAATCTATCATGGCTGAGGCCGCCAGAGCTGACTCATGGCGTCAGATCTAATCTATAATGGCTGAGGCCGCCAGAGCTGACTCATGGCGTCAGATCTAATCTATCATGGCTGAGGCCGCCAGAGCTGTCTCATAGTGTCAGATCTAATCTATCATGGCTGAGGCCGCCAGAGCTGACTCATGGCGTCCGATCTAATCTATCATGGCTGAGGCCGTCAGAGCTGGCTCATAGTGTCAGATCTAATCTATCATGGCTGAGGCCGCCAGAGCTGACTCATAGTGTCAGATCTAATCTATCATGGCTGAGGCCGCCAGAACTGACTCATAGTGTCAGATCTAATCTATCATGGCTGAGGCCGCCAGAGCTGACTCATAGTGTCAGATCTAATCTATCATGGCTGAGGCCGCCAGAACTGACTCATAGTGTCAGATCTAATCTATCATGGCTGAGGCCGCCAGAGCTGGCTCATAGTGTCGGATCTAATCTATCATGGCTGAGGCCGCCAGAGCTGACTCATAGTGTCAGATCTAATCTATCATGGCTGAGGCCGCCAGAACTGACTCATAGTGTCAGATCTAATCTATCATGGCTGAGGCCGCCAGAGCTGACTCATAGTGTCAGATCTAATCTATCATGGCTGAGGCCGCCAGAACTGACTCATAGTGTCAGATCTGATGGCGTATTTCAAAGTAATTACACAGAATAAGTTTCAACATAAACATATCACAACAGAGAGTGACAAACTAACCAATCGTGTTTCCTTTCACAGCCAACAACTTCCTAGAACAAACCATCTCTCTCATTAATTAACCAGGGATTTTCACATTTTACTTATCGTAAATTGGAACCACTTCCGAAAAAATATCAATTTATTAATAAAAAGTATGTCGCAGACTCCAGCCGTCAGGATCCATAAACACAGCAAAATGTTCTGGATTGGAGCTCAAATTGTTGTTCTGAGATTAAAATAGACAGCTGTGCCTAACATAACATAACAGGTCATGTCTTAAATACTTTCAGCCAAGCCCATAACATTTCCTTCTATTTGCAAAGAACAAACAAATGCACGGGAAAATCAGCAGAAATTTGAAGATTAACTTCCACACTTAAAAATAATAAAACAGCTCGAACTCAAAACCATCGCCTAATCGGATAATAGAATTATTCTGGCGACCGAATGCAATTTCTGAAACCGCGATTTCATTTACGCAGTGGTTTTCAAACTGATAGCAACGGGGGACATGCTGAATTGAAAATATATGTTATCTTGTTTTATGTTATTTTTTTTTAAAATATTTAAACAATTATAACATACAGATCTGAATCAAGGACAATATGACAACAGACAAGAAAATTACTGGAGTCTGTAGAAATGTGGTTTTACAGAAGAATGTTGAGAATACTATGGAAACCTAAGAAGAGTAATTAAAACTTTCTGAAAGAGGTCAAAGCAAAAAAGAGAGCTAATTTCCAATATTAGGAAGAAACAATCATCATTTTTTGGCCATGTAATGAGAAGAGAACAACTGGAACATATTGTAACAACTGGGAAAATTGAGGGACTAAGAGATAGAGGAAAGCAAAGAAGAAAGATAACGACAGCTTAAGAGAATGGCTTGGCAGAAAGGCAACTACATACATGATAAATAACTGTGGAGATAGAAAGTTATGGATAGACATGATCACCTACGCCAGCAGGCCTGGTACTTGATGATGATGATTTTCCTATAGCAAGGCATGGCTGTGAAACATGGACAATCGCAAGATTTGCTGAAGAATACATGAACGCTTTTGAATTTAATACTAGAACAAAAGAACAAATATGTCACTTTTGCAAGAACTGAACAATTTGAGAACACTGGTTGATAAGCTTAATAAAAAAAAAAGGAAAATAAAATATTTTGATGAAGTAACAACATAATGTCTTAGAGAATATAAATATAGAGGTCATAGTTCCAGGCAAACGAGAGAGAACGAAAGACCAAGAGAGATCGATTGATGCAGGGGGACTGGTAGGTCTCGAGGACAACCGTAGGTCTCGAGGACAACCGTAGGTCTCGAGACAGAGATGTTGTGGGTTCAAATCCCAGCTGCATCAGTTAGGATTTTTATTTATGATTTCTCTCTGCGGCAACCACCCCTGGTCTCAGCAGCGAGGCCCGGCTTGAAACGTCCATTACTCATGGACAGAAAAAATATATGAGTACCTCCGAAGTCGGAGTTATCTGCCTGTGCGGCGAGGGACCCCTGTGCACACGGCTACCAGGGAAAAAAAACGGATAAACACGCAAAATTCAGTTCCTAGTCTCTAGGGACTTCGTCAGAGGTAAAAGCTGGCGAACACAAAAAAATGTAGAATCTGAACATCTCCGGCAAGACAGAGACAGCTTCAGTGTAACTACCCTTGGAGCCAACTTCTAACACAGAAAGCAGATAGATAATGATGTTGATTTTTTGTAAAGGTTGTTCTAATTTGTGCATGTTTAATTTATATATCTTCCCAATATCAATATATGTTTGTTAATCATGGAGAATCTGGTAAATAAAACTGAAGAAAATTGCTTCATTTGAAACACAGTGCTACATACATATCATTTAGATACCTTGGATAATGCACAGATAGCGTAAAAAACATTTTGGAAGCTACGAACATTGAAAAGATAGGACTTGAAAACAACGTTTTACAGGGGACATTAATTACAATGACAACATCGAAAGACACAGCGAGCTGAAAAAAAAAAACAATAAGGGAAGGCATGGTTCCATTAAGAAGAGGCAGGGACATACCAAGAAGAATGTAATTTCAAGAAACTAAAGAGACCTTCAATTTGATAAAAGAAGAAGTGTGAGATTTGGCTAGAGACAGAGATTCTTTCCGACCGGCTGTGATGATTGTCACGTTCTGTGGGAGATCTGGCTAGAGACAAAGGTTCTTTCCGACCGGCTGTGATGATTGTAACGTTCTGTGGGAGATCTGGCTAGAGACAAAGGTTCTTTCCGACCGGCTGTGATGATTGCAACGTTCTGTGGGAGATCTGGCTAGAGACAAAGGTTCTTTCCGACCGGCTGTGATGATTGTAACGTTCTGTGGGAGATCTGGCTAGAGACAGAGATTCTTTCCGACCGGCTGTGATGATTGCAACGTTCTGTGGGAGATCTGGCTAGAGACAGAGATTCTTTCCGACCGGCTGTGATGATTGTAACGTTCTGTGGGAGATCTGGCTAGAGACAAAGGTTCTTTCCGACCGGCTGTGATGATTGTAACGTTCTGTGGGAGATCTGGCTAGAGACAAAGGTTCTTTCCGACGGCTGTGATGATTGTCACGTTCTGTGGGAGATCTGGCTAGAGACAAAGGTTCTTTCCGACCGGCTGTGATGATTGTAACGTTCTGTGGGAGATCTAGCTAGAGACAAAGATTCTTTCCGACCGGCTGTGATGATTGTCACGTTCTGTGGGAGATCTGGCTAGAGACAAAGGTTCTTTCCGACCGGCTGTGATGATTGTAACGTTCTGTGGGAGATCTGGCTAGAGACAAAGGTTCTTTCCGACCGGCTGTGATGATTGTAACGTTCTGTGGGAGATCTGGCTAGAGACAAAGATTCTTTCCGACCGGCTGTGATGATTGTCACGTTCTGTGGGAGATCTGGCTAGAGACAAAGGTTCTTTCCGACCGGCTGTGATGATTGTAACGTTCTGTGGGAGATCTGGCTAGAGACAAAGGTTCTTTCCGACCGGCTGTGATGATTGCAACGTTCTGTGGGAGATCTGGCTAGAGACAAAGATTCTTTCCGACCGGCTGTGATGATTGCAACGTTCTGTGGGAGATCTGGCTAGAGACAAAGGTTCTTTCCGACCGGCTGTGATGATTGTAACGTTCTGTGGGAGATCTGGCTAGAGACAGAGATTCTTTCCGACCGGCTGTGATGATTGCAACGTTCTGTGGGAGATCTGGCTAGAGACAGAGATTCTTTCCGACCGGCTGTGATGATTGTAACGTTCTGTGGGAGATCTGGCTAGAGACAAAGGTTCTTTCCGACCGGCTGTGATGATTGTAACGTTCTGTGGGAGATCTGGCTAGAGACAAAGGTTCTTTCCGACCGGCTGTGATGATTGTCACGTTCTGTGGGAGATCTGGCTAGAGACAAAGGTTCTTTCCGACCGGCTGTGATGATTGTAACGTTCTGTGGGAGATCTAGCTAGAGACAAAGATTCTTTCCGACCGGCTGTGATGATTGTCACGTTCTGTGGGAGATCTGGCTAGAGACAAAGGTTCTTTCCGACCGGCTGTGATGATTGTAACGTTCTGTGGGAGATCTGGCTAGAGACAAAGGTTCTTTCCGACCGGCTGTGATGATTGTAACGTTCTGTGGGAGATCTGGCTAGAGACAAAGATTCTTTCCGACCGGATGTGATGATTGTCACGTTCTGTGGGAGATCTGGCTAGAGACAAAGGTTCTTTCCGACCGGCTGTGATGATTGTAACGTTCTGTGGGAGATCTGGCTAGAGACAAAGGTTCTTTCCGACCGGCTGTGATGATTGCAACGTTCTGTGGGAGATCTGGCTAGAGACAAAGATTCTTTCCGACCGGCTGTGATGATTGCAACGTTCTGTGGGAGATCTGGCTAGAGACAAAGGTTCTTTCCGACCGGCTGTGATGATTGTAACGTTCTGTGGGAGATCTGGCTAGAGACAAAGATTCTTTCCGACCGGCTGTGATGATTGCAACGATCTGTGGGAGATCTGGCTAGAGACAACGATTTGTTCCGTTCGGCTGTGATGATTGCAACGATCTGTGGGAGATCTTGCTAGAGACAAAGATTTGTTCCGTTCGGCTGTGATGATTGCAACGTTCTGTAAAGGTCATGCATCCTGATGAATGATGATGCTGTTGTTGATGAGAATACTAGAAAAGACAGCCCATTACAATTTCAATCAACGATTCAAACTTTCCCCTTCAATCTATAGTATAGCGGCCCCTGATTTACCCTGAACAATTTTTCAAGAAACCGGTCATTGCCTTTCGTGTGACCGGAACAGTTTTCAGCAATATCGCTAGAGTGACACCCCCTTTCTGCTGATGTTTATGGCCCGTCGGCCATTAAGGAGATCGGAAGTGGCAATTCTGGACTTCGCGAGAGGTCACGAGATTTTGATAGCCGCGACTTCCGGTTGTGCAACCAATCCGCGCCTGTGAGTGACACCCCAGGTTCCCCAGTTAATGGGCATCGGCGTTACCGGAATGAGGTGATGTCTCGAAATTAGGTCATTACCACGCTCAGCGTGGCTCTAGCTGCCTGTGTTTGCTCATATTTCCTTTTCCGGTAAAACATGGCGCATGCCTGGAGTCATTAAAAGTTTTCAGGAGAGCTCTACATAAAAATGGAACTACCAGTCAAAAGAATGTTTTCAAATTTTAAATTGAACACAAGTGCATGTTTGCGTCAAGTAAGCGGGTTGGTTTGACTCACGCAATGTTGAGGACATGCTTCATGACTCAATCACATTTGTAGCTCGCTTCCAAAAAGTGCCGGTCTGTTGTCGGATATATTGGGGCAAAAAGTCGTGCACGTCGCGGTTTTCTGTAAGCCACAACACAACGTTACCTTCAGGGCTGACGGTAATGAAGGGTAGTCTTCTGACGACCGCAGTGTTAACAGACGAAGAAGTAAAAGGTTAGGAAGAGGATGAAGACAAACTAGAACAACAGAATGAAAAAAGAAGAAATGTAAACAAGACCCCCATTATTAGGTAGCCGAATTGGCAGTGTTCCCTAGAGCTTGTTATTTCGTGGCAAGGCGCTGTCCCAGTGAGTACGGGTTCGATCCTGCTTCGGATCATATATTGTTCTTGTTTTTTTCCTGTTGATTATTTGTCATTTCTTCCTAGTGCTGTGAACATACATCCATCTATCTATCTATCTATCTATCTATCTATCTATCTATCTATCTATCTATCTATCTATCTATCTATCTATCTATCTATCTATCTATCTATCTATCTATCTATCTATCTATCTATCTATCTATCTATCTATCTATCTATCTATCTATCTATCTATCTATCTATCTATCTATCTATCTATCTATCTATCTATCTATCTATCTATCTATCTATCTATCTATCTATCTATCTATCTATCTATCTATCTATCTATCTATCTATCTATCTATCTATCTATCTATCTATCTATCTATCTATCTATCTATCTATCTATCTCTATCTATCTATCTATCTATCTATCTATCTATCTATCTATCTATCTATCTATCTATCTATCTATCTAGTTGTAGTAGTAGTATTTACAGTAAAAGCAGTAGTTACAGTAGTAGCAGCAGCAGTAGTAGTAGTAGTAGTAGCAGTAGTAGTAGCAGTAGTAGTAGTAGTAGTAGTAGTTGTAGAAGTAGTAGCAGTTGTAGTAGTAATAGCAGTAGCAGTAGTAGTAGTAGTAGTAGCAGCAGCAGTAGCACTAGTAGTAGTAGCAGTAGTAGTAGCAGCAGCAGTAGTAGTAGCAGTAGTTGCAGTAGTAGTAGTAGTAGCAGTAGTAGTAGTAGCAGTAGTAGTTGTAGTCAGTGCAACTGTCATAAAATTGTATGTAGTAAAATAATTCTCTTTTAATGTGTGAATTAAAAATCAAAAATATATTTGTAAAGAGCTTGGAACAACCGTGAACTTTGAACCCTCATTTCCCCTCCCCCTCATTAAACGTTCCCAAAGATCTGTTTTAAAAACCCATTATAAACAAACATGGAGTCTGATCACCCACGGCCTTGACATTTGACCCTCATTCACATTTTAAAAGACAGCACATTCAGTGACGCATAATTAGGCTGGAATTCCCAAATAACAGGGGATTCCTTCTCTCGAGAACTGCCCGATTTATTTCAGGCTTATGGCGGCTCTCTCCCTGTTATATAATTGTTGGTAATTTTACATGGTGGAAAAATGAGAAGATTGGCGAACTACACGAAGTTCAGGATATGATATTTCAATTCTGATATTTTAGTTCATGTGAACTGACATTCGTAGCGAGCGTGGGACAGATGTCATTATGTTCCGAGTAGATCTGTTTTCCGCCCGTGGGCTGCCGAAGCCCGCAAGGGGGGTTAAGAATAGTGGCGCTGTACCCTACCAGGCATGTTCGTATGAGGCGAGAAAGGAGGGTTGGGTATGGGACTGGCTATCCCATACTTTAAAAAAAAAAAAAAAAGATAAGCTGAAAAAACTTCACAAACAGGGACAGTCCTATAATATGGCTGTGAAACATGGAGAACAACAAAATTGACAATCATGAAGATACAGACTTTCATTAATGGATACTTACTAACGCTGAATGAAATAATGGAAATGGCAGTTAATGGAAAGTTTTAAACAATTTGGTTAAATACAACAACAAAAAAATTCAACTCCAATATATGTCACTTTTTTTATATGGCTGTGAAACATTGAGAACAATAAAAATGACAATCACGAAGATACAGACTTTCATTAATGGATGCTCCGCAGAATAAAAGGATGGAAATGGCAGGACAAAATCACTAACATAGAATTATGGAAATGTACCAGTCAAATACTAGTGGATAAAGAGATACAGCGAAGACGATGGCGCTGGATAGGACACACACTACGGAAGCCAACTGAGAGTTTTACACAACAGGCCCTTTTTTGGAATCCCCAGGGGAAAAGAAAAAGAGGAAGACCAAGAAATTCTTGGAGAAGACAGACAGAAGAAGAGATGAAGATGATGGGGAAGACATGGAATGATCTTAAAAGAATGGCAAGAAACAGAACGACTTGGAAAGCTTTTGTTGAAGACCTATGCTCCACTGGAAGCTGAAAGTATTTGTTGAAGACCTATGATCCACTGGAAGCTGAAAGTGTTTGTTGAAGACCTATGCTCCACTGGGAGCTGAAAGTGTTTGTTGAAGATCTATGCTCCACAGGGAGATGAAAGTGTTTGTTGAAGACCTATGCTCCACAGGGAACTAAAAGTGTTTGTTGAAGACCTATGCTGCACAGGGAGCTGAAAGTGTTTGTTGAAGACCTATGCTCCATAGGGAGCTGAAAGGTAGAAGAGGAAGATCTGTTTTCAACGTGGGACTGATTAACAATAACAATAATAATAATAAACTGAAGAAAAATGGCGATACCTTTTACTGTAATTAGCACTTGGATAATAACATATAGAGCAAGCGAGACAGAAGTGGCTAAAATTACAAGCCATAGCTGAGATGTGGTTGGATCTGGTTAAATGCATTCAGTTTTCTTTGCCAGTCGGAAATTAAACATTGATAGAATGAGCTATAGAGGTAAATAAAGATCTTTATATGTGCTTTATAGACTGCACAAAAGCATTTGACAAATGAAAAGAGTGGAAATAATCAATATGCTGGAGAAAGTAAACTTTGATGGCAAGAATCTGTGAATCATTAAAAAAAAAATGTACTGCCAACAAACAGCAGCTATACGAATTAACAACCAAACAGGACAATTTCAATAAATAAAACAAGGAGTCAGATAAGGCTGTGTTCTGTCACGGGATTTGTTCTCACGTTACAGAGAAAATATGAGATCATTAGTAGATATAAAGGGAATTGAAGTTAACGGTCAGCATAAACAAATTGTTATATGCGGATGACAGTCTTAAAAGCAGAGATAGAATGAACTACAAGAAATGATACACATAATAATAAAAGAAAGCAACAAGAAAGGTCTTAGAATAGTAAGAAAACAGAAGTAATGGTCATATCAAAGAAACAATCATCACCATCATGCGGCATAAAAATAAACAGGACAAATCTGAAACAAGTGCAACATGTCAAATACTTGGGCACAATAATAACATCAGATGGGAGTTGCACCACAGAAATAAAAAGCAGAATAGCTCAGGTCAAAATAGCATTTCAGAAAATGAAAAACGTCTTATGCAACAAATCTATGTCAATAGAAGTGTGAACGAGAGTTCATCGGTGCTATATAGAGCTAGTTCTGACCTAAAGAAGCGAATCATGGACAGGAAACAAACAAATGAAAAGACGATTATAGGTCACAGAGCTGGAACTTCTCAGAAGAACGTTGAAAGTTCCCTGGACAGCTAACAATACCCATGTGGAAATTCCCAAAGAGGCCAACACAAAAAGGGAGCTCTTAAATAACCTTAAGAAAGAAACAATCAACATTTTTCGAGCACATCATGAGAAGAGGAAAGTTGGAATTCTTGGTTACAACTGGCAAAATACAAGGAAAGAGAGATCGCGGGAAGACAAAGAGAGAAAATACTGGATAGCTTGGTGTCATGGCATGGAAAACAGACAACAACAGAACTGATACGATGCACTGTAGATAGAAGATTGTGGAGGGACAAGATTGCCTACTGCGGGCGGTATGGCACATGATGATAAGTCGGAAGATCTCAAGCCAGTGATGCTTGTGTTTTTAGTTTATAGATGTCGGATTCTGAGCGGAAACGGAGCTACATCTTTTAGTTATCGTATTTTGTTGAGAATATTTAGAAACATTTTAAAAAGTGAACAACAAGTTTTAACAAGTTGAACAAATTAATTTGGTACTTCCAGTTTCGAGGCATTAACAAGTTGAACTAATTAATTTGGTGTTTCTAGTTTCCATACATTAACAAGTTGAACAAATTAATTTAGTATTTCTAGTTTCGAGACATTAACAAGTTGAACAAATTAATTTTGTATTTCTAGTTTCGAGACATTAACAAGTTGAACAAATTAATTTAGTATTTCCAGTTTTCCGAGTTTTCCCAGTTTAACAATTGCACTAAACTGTATGGTGTTTCCAGTTTTCCTAGTTTAACATTTGCACTAAATTGTATGGTATTTCCAGTTTTCCGAGTTCAACAATTGCACTAAACTGTATGGTATTTCCAGTTTTCCCAGTTTAACAATTGCACTAAACTGTATGGTATTTCCAGTTTTCCCAGTTTAACAATTGCACTAAACTGTATTTTATTTCCAGTTTTCCCAGTTTAACAATTGCACTAAACTGTATGGTATTTCCAGTTCTCCCAGTTTAACAATTGCACTAAACTGTATGGTATTTCCAGTTTTCCCAGTTTAACAATTGCACTAAACTGTATTTTATTTCCAGTTTTCCCAGTTTAACAATTGCACTAAACTGTATGGTGTTTCCAGTTTTCCCAGTTTAACAATTGCACTAAACTGTATGGTATTTCCAGTTTTCCCAGTTTAACAATTGCACTAAACTGTACGATATAGAGATATCTGCAAATCATCTCTGAAAGACTTCTCCATCTGTGAAAACGACTGGCAACATCTGGCAAGTGATCGCACATCATGGAGAGCATGCATAAGGAACGGTATAACAACATTTGAGACTGTGCTAAGACAGGACTTAGAAGAGAAGAGACTCATGAAAAAGGATGGTAAACCCTGTGGATCAGAGAGCCTGACCTGTTCATTATGTGAACGCGTGTGTTTGTCAAACATTGGTAGAATTAGCCACGAGAGAAGCTGTTCGGCAAAACAATACCTCAAAAAAATACGCAATAGCCTCCACTAGACCGTCTGACAAGATGAAAAGGGCCATATATAAACTGTATGGTGTTTCCCATTAGCACACTATATTAATATTAACAATATGGATGGGTTTCCGATTGATACTTAAAATTTTGAAGAAACGGGGATGTACAGTATGAGCCAGACATGGGGTACCCATTGAAAAATTATCTGAATCGCACTAAGTGGAAGTACATTGCTGTTACCCTCTACAGTACTCAAAAATTCTAACAAAATTCAACATGACTGTTTGCAGTCAGCTATGAGTTGCAGGCAGCTCCTATTTGTTTGTTTTCCATTGATCGTTTCAGACCCTGATGGTACACTGTGACGGTTATCGATTCATTACTTGACTCAATATTCCCACTGATAGCGCTGCCACCCTCGTGTATTGATCCAACACGTTGATAAGCAGATATTGATCAACCGCTTTGATCGAAAGTTCCTATCTGTAGTGTTGGTACCCTCTTGTACTCTTGTGCTTCCTCATATGCTTTACTTTCTACCAGAAGCTAGTGCTCTCTTCCAGGCTCTAACGTTCTAAGTTTCTTCTATTCCTGGCCCATCCTCACGGGTTCTTTGAGTCTCTTTATCTCACACTCTCTCTCTCACCTACACTTTATCCCGTACCTGTCCCTCACACTATCTATAACTCACTCATCTCCCACAGTCTCGCTCGCTCCCTCTCCACTCTCTCATTCTCTCCCCCACAATCTCTCTCAATCCTTCCCAATTTTTTCTAACTCACTCTCTTCACACTATCCATTCCATTCTATATTTCTCCCACTCTCTCTCCCACTCTCTCTCCCACTTTCTCTCACTCTATATATCTTTGCCTCTTTAACTATCTACCCGGATCACTCTCTTGCTCTCACTCTCTCTCTCTCTCTCTCTCATTTTGACCAGTGCAAGTAAAACTACCGAGGTAATGTACATTTATGATAATAAAATATGGTTGCTAATCATGGACACTCTCAAAAACAAATAAGAAGAAAACTTGTCCAAAGAAACAAAATATATAATCAGAAAAATCGCAAAAATAAAACTTTGATAAAACCAACCCCAAAAATGAAAACATATTAAAGATCTGCACATTCAAGTGAACTGGACAACAAACATCGTACACAGGAGAAATAAAATATTTCAGCAGATTAAAGGACACAATTGTCTGGAAAGAACAAGAATAGAAGACATTGTTCAAGGAAAAATGAGGGTAGGACAAGAAAAAGATTGTTTGAAGGCTTTAAATAGACCTTGAACGTGACAACAGAGGAAGTGGAGATCTGGCTAGAGACAAATATTCAACAAGAAGTGCTTAACGTTCTACGTTCAGATTTACAGGAGATATATATAAATGTTTATATATATATATATATATATATATATTGTTGTGGCGATTCATGATTGGACAAAGAAGTTACGACGGTGGTTTTCTGTTGCCTTCCGTCGGTTTGTTTACGGTTGGCTCCGCTAGCCTTTGACTAAAAAGTCTCACCCACAAGGCAGTGGGGTTGTTTTATTTCGGGGTACCCTCCCTTAGCCTTTTACTCTCCCGAGCTTACCTGCAAGGCAGCAGGGCATCCACAGGTTGTACTGTTTATTGCATGCAGTAGCAGGTAAAATTACCCGACCTGACTTTACAGAAGAATGTCGAAAGTACCATGGCCAGCTAAAAAGAGTAATGAAAATGTTCTGAAGGAGGTCAAAGCAAAAAGAGAGCTAATTTCCAATATTAGGAAGAATCAGTCATCATTTTTGGCCATGTAATGAGAAGAGAACAACTGGAATATATTGTAACAACTGGACAAATTGAGGGACGAAGAGATAGAGGGAAGCAAAGAGAAAAAAATACCAGACAGCTTAAGAGAATATCTTGGCAGAAGGTCAACAACAGAAATTATAAATAACTTTCGAGATCGAAAATTGTGGATAGACATGATCACCTACGCCAGCAGGCCCAGTACTTGATGGTGATGAAGATGATATATATATATATATATATATATGGCGTATAGGGAATATGGTGTTAGTCACCATAAATTTTATAGACCTTCGGCACATGATTTTTGGGGTAATGTAGTCGTTATTACGCCCGTGCCGCTTTACTTTCCCAGAAAAAAATCTGGTACCCATTTAAGGCTGGGTGAACTCTGAAGCCGTCTGTTGGGATCGAACCCTACCTCTTGTCCTTTGTATTCCAGTTCACTAAGCACTGAGCTGTCGCGGCTCCCATATATATATATATATATAAATCTAGACGACACAGACATACGACTAATATGTAATTTGTACTGGGAGCAAACAGCAATAACAATATATAACAAGTAAAAAACTCTACACCCATTGATATAAAAAGAAAGGTAAGAATAGGATGCATCCTATCACCATGTTTGTTCAATCTATACACTGAGCAAATCTTTAAAAACATCTCAGAGAGGCCTAAACCGTAATGGAAAGATAATCAATAACCAAAGATATGCTGATGATACTGTTCTACTAGCAGAAAATCCTAAAAACCTACAACAATTACTAAATGTTATAAACATAAACAGGAAAAAATATGGACTAGATATGAATACCAAAAAGACTAAAACTATGATCATAAACAAAGAAAATTCTCAAGACCTACAATTAAATATCACAGTTGAGGGAATACATCTGGAGACAGTCCAGAGTTACAACTACCTGGGACATACTATAACCAGTGATGGAAAATGCAAAACTGAAATAAACAAAAGAATAGGTATGGCAAAAAGGTAATTTTATTGCCATGAAAAATATACTAACATTAAAACAAATAACACCAGGGCTAAAACTAAGAATAGCAAAATGTTACATCTTCTCAATATTCCTGTATGGTGCAGAAACATCGACATTAGACTAGAAAACAGAACAGAAAATTGAAGCCTTTGAAATGTGGATTTATAGAAGAATAGGTAGAATTGGATGAAAAGTAAAGAAAACAAACGATGAATAAAAAAAAAAAAACTAAAAATGTAAAGAGAACTAAGAAACACAATTAGAGCAAGACAAATGATATTTTTGGGGCATGTTAAAAGACACAACAACCTAATAAAAGTAATATTGGAAGGGAAAATACAAGGTAAAAGAGGCAGAGGCAGACCAAGATTAACATGGACGAGTAACATGAAAAGATGGACAAGTCAACCTGTGACAATCTGCACTATCAAAGCAAGAGACAGAGTTGAATGGCGCTCCATGGTAGCCAACCTTGCGGAGACGGCGCTTAATGATAATGATGTTGTTTATATATATATATTGTCCTTTCGAGCCAAAGACGGCACATAGGTCAGAACCACAATCTCAAAAACAGAAACCTTGCATATGGTTTATATATATATATATATATATATATATATATATATATATATATATATATATATATATATGCGCAATGAAAATTAGAAAGGCTCCAGGAGCAATATTGAACTCTGTTGTCAGGGATTAGAAAGAGTAGACCACTATATATATCTTGGTTGCAATATAGATCAAGAAGGTGAAACAAAGAAAGATATCATAAGCAGGATAGCAAAAGCAGCAACGAATTTTAAAAACCTGGACACAATATATGAAGAACTGAGAAAAAAAGCTAGGAATAACCTCCAACATAGAATATATAAAGAAACAACAAATACAATGGTTTGACCACGTGAAAATGTAGAATGATTAAAACACAACACAACGAGCCTTCAATAAACGTTGCGAGAACACCAGACCTAAGGGTCGACCACGAGAAAGATGGATTGACGGAATATTAGACGCACTAGGAAACACACCAGCAGCAGAAGCGAACAGAAGAGCAAAAGACCACACACTGCAAGTCCCCACCGAACTGAAAGGCAAATGAGGAAGGACAGCAGAAGAAGAAGAATAAGAACAAAATATGGAAATAAAAACTAACAAGATAACTAAACTTTGAATATTCAACAAATGTGTTATCAACCATTACATATTTGTGTGAAAGTTTGAAGACAACAAAGGAGATTGAGAGAAAACTATACACTTTTGAAGACTAATGTCTTAGAAAAAATACTCTGTATAGAATGGGATGAATTCAAAACTAATACAGAGATAAGAGAAAGGCATGTGCCATCAACGATCTGATCTACAATTAGGAAGATAAGATGAATATATGTGGGGTATATGTTGAGAAGAAAGAGACAACAAGAAAAATACAAAACAGTCTCTTCTATGGGGGCCATCAGGTTACAGAAAAAGAGGAAGATCTAGAGAGACAATGACAAGAACACTTATAAGAGATGCAAAGTTGGCAGGCATGGACTCATTAGATAAAATCGAACATCTCGCTAACAAAAGAGAGGGGTTGGAGAAAGATACTACGAGCCCTATGTGGCGTCACACAGCCCTGGAAGGATCAAGACCATATATATATATATATGCTGGAAAATGGTTCTTATTAAAGTTACTCTGAGTCTTTCTCTGTTTTTGGTTACATACACAGCGCCTGCGGAAGTCAATCCCAGCTCGCCAGCGATAAGTGTTAGTATTTTTTCTTCAACTTCAATACTCATGTCTACTTGGCGCTATGTCATGTCTACCTGGTGCTATGTCACGTCTACCTGGCGCTATGTCATGTCTACCTGGAGCTATGTCATGACCACCTGGTGCCATGTCATGTCTACCTGGCGCTATGTCATGTCTACCTGGTGCTATGTCATGTCTACCTGGTGATATGTCATGTCTACCTGGCGCAATGTCATGTTTACATGGTGCTATGTCATGTCTACCTGGTGATATGTCATGTCTACATGGCACTATATCATGTCTACCTGGCACTATATCATGTCTACCTGGCGCTCTGTCACATCTACCTGGCGCTCTGTCATGTCTACCTGGCGCTATGCCATGTCTACCTAGTGATATGTCATGTCTACCTGGCGCTATGTCATGTCTACATGGCGTTAAGTCATGTCTACCTGGCGCTATGTTATGTCTACATGGCGCTATGTTATGCCTACCTGGCGCTATGTCATGTCTACATGGCGCTATGTTATGCCTACCTGGCGCTATGTCATGTCTACATGGCGCTATGTCAAGTATACATGGCGCTATGTCATGTCTACATGGCGCTATGTTATGCCTACCTGGCGCTATGTCATGTCTACATGGCGCTATGTTATGCCTACCTGGCGCTATGTCATGTCTACCTGGCGCTATATCACCATGCTTGTAATATCACTGTACCTTTTTTATCTTATGAAGAACAATTATTATTATTGCTTCTTTTCCTTCTACACTTTCTTCTTTTCTCTCGTCGTCTATACCTTCTTCAGTTTCGTCTGTAAACCGCCTTTACTGCTATATTCTATTCTATTCTATTCTATTCTATTCTATTCTATTCTATTCTATTCTATTCTATTCTATTCCTACATCCTTCCATTTGCATAGGCCATTTGCAGAAACTCTCTTATTGTTTTCTGCCCTTTGCTGTCTCTTCTAATCTTCTCTAATCTTCTCTAATCGTTTCTATTTTTTATCCCAGCCTCAAGAATTAGTCCACGCCCGTTTACAGATCTTCCATTTTTCCTGTTTCCTTGTTGCTTTCAGGTGAGTACTTGTCTTGCAGTTGACTTTTCAAACTTGCTACCTATTAATAACAACAGCCTTTTATTTCGTCATTTTCAACTGTGGTTCGATCTGTTCTTAATAAACAGTTGAACATCTCCATTCGTGACTGCAAGTTGTGTCAGAATTATGTACTTATGAAGCAAATACTAATTATCTACAAATTAGTCTGGAGAATAAAAGCGCCCTTGTATTTCTCGTTGATACTGTCCATGGTTCTGACTCATACATTAGGACCAATTGGTATTGCACTTAATAGTTTAAAGTTGTTTTTTTTAAATTTTCATGGACAGTTTTATGGCATTATCTGAAGCATCTAATTTATCACTCAACGTGTCTATGTCACCCCTCACTATGTCCAAATACCCTTTCAATGTGTCCAGGTCACCCTCAACGTGTCCAAGTCACCCCTCAACGTGTCCAAGTCACCCCTCAACGTGCGTCACCCCTCAACGTGTCTAAGTCACCCCTCAACATGTCTAAGTCACCCCTCAACGTGTCTAAGTCACCCCTCAACATGTCAAAGTCACCCCTCAACGTGTGTCACCCATCAACGTGTCTACGTCACCCCTAACGTGTTTAAGTCACCCCTCAACGTGTGTCACCCCTCAACGTGTCTAAGCCACCCCCAACGTGCGTCACCCCTCAACGTGTCCATGTCACCCCTCAACATGTCTAAGTCACCCCTCAACGTGTCTAAGTCACCCGCAACGTCCGTCACCCCTCAACGTGTCTAAGTCACCCCTCAACAAGTCTAAGTCACCCCTCAACGTGTATAAGTCACCCCTCAACATGTCTAAGTCACCGCTCAACGTGTGTCACGCCTCAACGTGTCCAAGTCACCCCTCAACGTGTTTAAGTCACCCCTCAACGTGTGTCACCCCTCAACGTGTCTAAGTCACCCCCAACGTGCGTCACCCCTCAACGTGTCCAAGTCACCCCTCAACGTGTCCAAGTCACCCCTCAACGTGCGTCACCCCTCAACGTGTTCAAGTCACCCCTCAACGTGTCTATGTCACCCTTCAACGTGTTCAAGTCATCCAACAACGTGTCTAAGTCACACAACAACGTGTCTAAGTCACCCAACAACGTGTCTAAGTCACCCCTAAACGTGTCTAAGTCACCCAACAACGTGTCTAAGTCACTCCTCAAAGTGTCTAAGTCACCCAACAACCTGTCTATGTCACCCCTCAAAGTGTCAAAGTCACCTCTCAACGAGTCTACATTACCAACCAACAAGACGAACAACAACCCTATGACCACAACCACCTCAACATCTCTCACAACTCAAAACAACGGTTCTCCTCCTGTCGAATTAACCACCCCTAACCCAATCTAACGTTTCCTCTCTCGCATCACCTCCCACTTATCACCCACTATGAGAACCGCTAATTCAAAGCAATGTAAATGAACCCACCCTGTAATATTGCCTAAATATTAATATTCCACAAATTAAGTGACAAATTGACGAGTTAAAAGCTAATAACGTGAAATCAGTCACACGTCCTGTGGAAACGTGATTTCCTACATAATTGATTATAATTTAAACTGGCAGCACACGCGAATTGTCTAAAAACAATCTGCTATTTCCATTAATAATATGAGATTCAGTGACAGGAGGTTTACATCTTTTAATAATGGATGTATCTGATAATTTCTTGAAACATTTGTGTGGTTTTAATAAAATAATGTTATTTTGAGGAATGTAGAAAGATGAGCTTGAATATGCAAGAAGAATGTAGATTCATAGAGGCGGTGATGTGATGGAGGGCAAGGGAAGTAAGCCGAGTCATTGTAATAATAAACTGTTCTGTTTTTTTTATTTTTATTTTGTCTTATTATGTATCAAATTATTTTGTTTGTTGTTTCTTTATGTATTGAATGACGGGAATTATTCTTAGCATTTTTCTCAGGTCTTTATTTCGGATCGGGGGGGGGGGGGGGGGGCTGGTTGGTATTGAGGCAAGACGCAGGCATAGAGACAGGGAGGTTGTGGGTTCAAATCCCGGCTACACCGTTTGGGATTTTTATTTATGATTTCTCTCTGCGGCAACCACCCCTGGTCTCAACAGCGAGGCCCGGCTTGAAAGGTCAATTACTCATCGATGGAAAAAAAAAATGAGTACCTAAGAAGTCGGAGTTACCTACCTGTACGGCGAGGGACCCCTGTGCACCCTGCTGCTAGGGAAAAACTGATTAACACGCAAAATTCAGTTCCTGGTCTCTAGTGACTTCGTCAGAGGTCAAAGCTGGCGAATGAAAAAAAAAATTAATAAATAAAAAATTCGGATCGTATTTCTCGGGGTATTTCCTGTCAACATGACGTCAACAGACGAGCAACAGACCGCAAACTATATCTCTCCTGGACGATGAAAAGCAAATGAGGATGGAAAGAAGAAGAATGAATTTTTTTTCATGTGGCATTCTTTTCTTTTATTGTGCTCCGAGTTGATGTTAGAGAGCCGCGATAGCTCAGTGGTTAGTGAACTGGACTACAAAGGTCCTAGATCGGGTTCGATCCTAATCGACAGCTTCTGGATTCACCTAGTCTTGGGTACCAGCTTTTTTTTTCTTGGAATGTAAAGTGGCACGGGCGTAGTGCTGACCGCATTAAACAAAAAAAAATCGTGTGCCGAAGGTCTATACAAAATGTTGGTCACTAACACCACATTCCTTATACGCCACTTGGCGTGACGGGGGCTCTTTATATGTTTTTACTAGTTGATGTCATAGCCACCTATGTTTCCAGCCTGTGGTAAAGTGTGGGAAGTAATGGGCACATTAGCTCGATGGTTATGCACACATCCACCTCGACATTGTAGACCATCATTTCTGAACGTATAAAGCCGTTGGCAGAATTGGGTACCAGGGTATTACCCTGGGAAGGTGAGGAATGCCGCCTCGAATCGTGAGTTTTGGATCTTGAAGCGACACTATCCAGAAGTCTCCGAACACTTCCAGATATTCGGCCGAGCACATATGGGTGGAAACTCGCGTGCTAAGACGCCGGTTCAAGTCTCGTACTTTACCTTTACCTTTACCTTTACCTTCAGATAAAAAAAAAATAAAAATTAAATTAGGCGTAATTGCATTGTGCTGTGCTATATCTGGCCTTGCTCAGCGCTGCTGACTTCATCATGGAAATTTGTGTGCACTGGGTTAACATCCCACTTCGTTCCCATTTTGCAAAACTGACTAGTTAATTACCAGACTCGGCGTTGTGAAGCGGGGCAAGGTCTTCATTGGGTTTGAGTCACTGATACTATCGCAAGCAGTTAGGTTTAGGTCACTTCATTGGGTTTGAGTCACTGATACTATCGCAAGCAGTTAGGTTTAGGTCACTTCATTGGGTTTGAGTCACTGATACTATCGCAAGCAGTTAGGTTTAGGTCACTTCATTGGGTTTGAGTCACTGATACTATCGCAAACAGTTAGGTTTAGGTCACTTCATTGGGTTTGAGTCACTGATACTATCGCAAACAGTTAGGTTTAGGTCACTTCATTGGGTTTGAGTCACTGATACTATCGCAAACAGTTAGGTTTAGGTCACTTCATTGGGTTTGAGTCACTGATACTATCGCAAACAGTTAGGTTTAGGTCACTTCATTGGGTTTGTGTCACTGATACTATCGCAAACAGTTAGGTTTAGGTCACTTCATTGGGTTTGTGTCACTGATACTATCGCAAACAGTTAGGTTTAGGTCACTTCATTGGGTTTGAGTCACTGATACTATCGCAAACAGTTAGGTTTAGGTCACTTCATTGGGTTTGTGTCACTGATACTATCGCAAACAGTTAGGTTTAGGTCACTTCATTGGGTTTGAGTCACTGATACTATCGCAAGCAGTTAGGTTTAAGTCACTTCATTGCTTTCACATCAGGTTCTATTGGACGTCGTGGGCCCATTTTCCAGGCTTTAATTAAGGAGACATACACATATAAATACACATACAAATACACATACACATACAAATACACATACACATCATCATCATCATGTGCTATACAGGTTGCCGTGCAGACATCATGTCCTTCCACAAATTTTATATCCACTGTGAATCGTATCTATTCTGTTGTTGACTGTTTTCCATGCCATGACACTAACCTATCTTGTATTTTCTTTCTTTGTCGTCCGCGATCTCTCTTTCCCTATATTTTTCCACTTGTAACCAATTATTCCAACTTTCCTTTTCTCTGATGTGCCCGAAAAATGTTGATTGTTTCTTTCTGATGTTTTTTTTTTTTATGAGCTCCCTTTTTGTGTTGGCTTCTTTAAGGATTTCCCCATTGGTATTTTTTAGCTGTCCAGGAACTTTCAACATTCTTTTGAGAAATCACATCTCTGTGGGCTCTAGTAGTCTTTTCATTTGTTTGTTTACTGTCCATGATTCGCTTCCATAGGTCAGAATTGATTATATATAGCACCGATAAATACACATACACATACAAATGCACATACAAATACACATACTGATACACATACAAATACACATACACATTCACATATACACATAAAAATACAAATACACATACACATACAAAAACAACTACATATACAAATACACATACAAATCATCATCATCGAGTGCCATCTTCGCATCGAAGGTTGGCTACCATGGAGCGCCATTCCGCTTTGTCTCTTGCTTTGATGGTGCAGATTGTCATAAGCTGACTTGTCCATCTTTTTATGTTACTCGTCCGTGTTAGTCTTGTTCTGCCTCTTTTACCTTGTATTTTCCCTTCCAAGATTACTTTTAGTAGGCTGTTGTGTCTTTTGACATGCCCCAAAAGCCGCATTTGTCTTATTTGAATTGTGTTTAGTAGTTCTCTTTTCATTTTTATTTATTTTGAAACTTCATCGTTTGTTTTCTTTTCTTTCCATCCAATTCTACCTATTCGTCTATAAATCCAGTTTTAAAGGCTTCAATTTTCGGTTCCATTTTCTTGTCTAATGTCCATGTTTCTGGACCATATAGGAATGTTGAGAAGATCTAACATTTTGCTATTCTTAGTTTTAGTCCTGGTGTTATTTGTTTTGATGTTAGTATGTTCTTCGTGACATTAAAATTACTTTTTGCCATTCCTATTCTTTTGTTTATTTCAGTTGTACATTTTCCATCACTGGTTATAGTATGTCCAAGGTAGTTGTAGTTCTGAACTGTCTCCAGGTCTATTCCTTCAATTTTGATATCCACTTGTGGGTTTCGAGTATTACACATACATATACACATACAAATACACTTATATATATATATATATATATATATATATACACATACAAATACACATACACATATAAATACACATGCACATACAAATACACTACACATATAAATACACATACACATACAAATACACATACACATACAAATACACATACACATACATATACATCTTACACTGATGCAGACGTCAGCAGCTCTATACCAGAAGCACTGACAGCCCTAGAGTTTCAACTCAATAAACTTTTTCTATTCTTACTTGTTTCTTTTATGTCCGACAAATCATTTCCGATTTACTCCACTTTCCCCCCACCCTTCCCACTGTTTTTGTACATACACACACACACACACATACATACACATACATCCACACACATACACACATACACACACACATCCACACACACACACACATACACACATACACACACATACACACATACACATACATACACACACATACACACACATACACACATACACACATACACACACATACACACACATACACACACATACACACACATACACACATACATACACATACACACACACACATACACACATACATACACATACACACACACATACACACACATACACACACATACACACACACACACATACACACACACACACACACACACATACACACACATACACACACATACACACACATACACACATACACACACACATACACACACATACACACACACACATACACACACATACACACACATACACACACACACACATACACACACACATACACACACACATACACACACACACACTCACACCCACACACACACACACACATAATCGCCAAGATTACCAATCAAGTGCGCGAGTACATGAACTTACTTATTTTGAGCGACGACAATAAGACACAGACATAGAAACAAGAATTACAGTAAGACACAGACATAGAAACAAGAAAACAGTAAGACACAGACATAGAAACAAGAATACAGTAAGACACAGACATAGAAACAAGAATACAGTAAGACACAGACATAGAAACAAGAAAACAGTAAGACACAGACATAGAAACAAGAATACAGTAAGACACAGACATAGAAACAAGAAAACAGTAAGACACAGACATAGAAACAAGAAAACAGTAAGACACAGACATAGAAACAAGAAAACAGTAAGACACAGACATAGAAACAAGAATACAGTAAGACACAGACATAGAAACAAGAATACAGTAAGACACAGACATAGAAACAAGAATACAGTAAGACACAGACATAGAAACAAGAATACAGTAGGACAGAAATACAATGTACTTCCGAGCTGTCATTGTCACCCTATGCAATAGTCATGAGAATACCTGCGCGAAAGACATTGTCCACGATAGCAAATTTTTTGGTTAGCTGAGTGGCAGTGTTCCCTAGCGTTCGGCTTCTCGTGGCAAGGCGCAGTGCTAGTGAGTACGGGTTCGATCCTGCTTCGGACCATATGTTGTTCTTTGTTTTTTTCTGTTGTTGTTTGCCATTTTTCTGCGTGCTGTAATACATACCTCTTCGTCCTATGATTTTATAGAAACAAGAACCACGAAAGCCAATAAATAATACCAGCTACCAAACGACACACATTTTGAAACATTTCAATGTCAGTATGTAATGACAAAAAAGAATTTAATAGAAACATTGTTTATACCCATGTTGTATTATCGATGTAAGACAAGGACAATTATTTAATGGCATAACTGTTCAATAACAACATGCACAATGAAATGTGTAAGAAAAGTTATAAACAAAACTGGAAGAGTTAAGATAAGAAATAAGGACTTGAGACAAGCGGTGGATGTACCTCCAGCTATTGACTATATTGAACAACACAGATTCAAATAGTGGGTGTCACACCAGCTATTGACTATATTGAACAACAAAGAAACAAACGGTGGTTGTCACACCAGCTATTGACTATATTAAACAACAAAGAAACAAACGGTGGGTGTCACACCAGCTATTGACTATATTAAACAACAAAGAAACAAACGGTGGGTGTCACACCAGCTATTGACTATATTAAACAACAAAGAAACAAACGGTGGGTGTCACACCAGCTATTGACTATATTAAACAACAAAGAAACAAACGGTGGGTGTCACACCAGCTATTGACTATATTAAACAACAAAGAAACAAACGGTGGGTGTAACACCAGCTATTGACTATATTGAACAACAAAGAAACAAATGGTTGGTGTCACACCAGCTATTGACTATATTGAACAACAAAGAAACAAATGGTTGGTGTCACACCAGCTATTGACTATATTGAACAACAAAGAAACAAATGGTTGGTGTCACACCAGCTATTGACTATATTGAACAACAAAGAAACAAATGATGGGTGTCACACCAGCTATTGACTATATTGAACAACAAAGAAACAAACGGTTTGGACATGTGACCAGAATGACATCCAACCAACCTGCAGCTCGAGCGTTTTACATGAAAACATCCAACTAGAGAGCAAAAGGAGAACCCAGCAGGAGAAATGGATAGATAGAATCAAAGAGTCATTATGTCTATCCGACATGACACAGCTCAATCTACATGACTAGCGACAACCAGACAATTATATATTTCTTTTCTTCGCCACGCTACACATGGAAAACATTAGGAAAACAAAAAGACAGAAGAACAAAAAAAAAGAAAAACCTAATCACGGTACTCGGACAATGAGCACATCGATCCGAGTCTATGGCTTCATCTTCTATTTGCAAGAGTTATCCTCCCATTTCAACAAGAGTATCTTCCCCTTTCGTATCAAGACGTCTCGTCGTGACGGTGCCCACTATCCTTACTTGGTTGTCAACTTGTATTGGTCCATTTGTAGTTTGTGGCTGTTTACTACTCTTAAAGACATGAAGAAAGAAGAGTATAACTGTGTGACTAATTGATGATGTGATGGCAGTCTGAGCTGTTGTTACAGATATTTTTTAACAAATATATTTCCATATCATTCATTTCTTTTTTTTTTATCACTTATGTCTTCGTCTAAAAATCCATTAATGTATGTCTCCCTCCATCAATTCTCATACATATGCCTTTCTCCATCAATTCTCTTACATATGCCTCTCTCCATCAATTCTCTTACATATGCCTTTCTCCATCAATTCTCTTACATATGCCTTTCTCCATCAATTCTCTTACATATGCCTTTCTCCACCAATTCTCTTACATATGCCTCTCTCCATCAATTCTCTTACATATGCCTCTCTCCATCAATTCTCTTACATATGCCTCTCTCCATCAATTCTCTAACTCACATCTCTCACCATCAATTCTCTAACTCACATATCTCACCATCAATTCTCTAACTCATATATCTCACCATCAATTCTCTAACTCACATATCTCACCATCAATTATCTAACTCACATCTCTCACCATCAGTTCTCTAACTCACATCTCTCACTATCAATTCTCTAACTCACATATCTCACTATCAATTCTCTAACTCACATCTCTCACTATCAATTCTCTAACTCACATCTCTCACCATCAATTCTCTAACTCACATATCTCACCATCAATTCTTTAACTCACATCTCTCACCATCAATTCTCTAATTCACATCTCTCACCATCAATTCTCTAACTCACATCTCTCACCATCAATTCTCTAACTCACATCTCTCACCATCAATTCTCTAACTCACATCTCTCACCATCAATTCTCTAACTCACATCTCTCACCATCAATTCTCTAACTCACATATCTCACCATCAATTCTCTAACTCACATCTCTCACCATCAATTCTCTATCTCACATCTCTCACCATCAATTCTCTAACTCACATATCCCACCATCAATTCTCTAACTCACATCTGTCACCATCAATTCTCTAACTCACATATCTCACCATCAATTCTCTAACTCACATTTCTCACCATCAATTCTCTAACTCACATCTCTCACCATCAATTCTCTAACTCACATATCTCACCATCAATTCTCTAACTCACATCTCTCACCATCAATTCTCTAACTCACATCTCTCACCATCAATTCTCTAACTCACATCTCTCACCATCAATTCTCTAACTAACATCTCTCACCATCAATTCTCTAACTCACATATATCACCATCAATTCTCTAACTCACATCTCTCACCACTAATTGTCAAACTCACATCTCTCACCATCATTTCTCTAACTCACATCTCTCACCATCAATTCTCTAACTCACATATATCACCATCAATTCTCTAACTCACATCTCTCACCATCAATTCTCTAACTCACATCTCTCACCATCAATTCTCTAACTCACATCTCTCACCATCATTTCTCTATCTCACATCTCTCACCATCAGTTCTCTAACTCACATCTCTCACCATCAAATTTCTAACTCTCATCTCTCACCATCAATTCTCTAACTCACATCTCTCACCATCAATTCTCTAACTCACATCTCTCACCACTAATTGTCAAACTCACATCTCTCACCACTAATTGTCAAACTCACATCTCTCACCATCAATTCTCTAACTCACATCTCTCACCACTAATTGTCAAACTCACATCTCTCGCCATTAATTGTCAAACTCACATCTCTCACCATCATTTCTCTAACTCACATCTTTCACCCCTAATTGTCAAACTCACATCTCTCACCACTAATTGTCAAACTCACATCTCTCACCACTAATTGTCAAACTCACATCTCTCACCATCAATTCTCTAACTCACATCTATCACCACTAATTGTCAAACTCACATCTCTCACCACTAATTGTCAAACTCACATCTCTCACCATCAATTCTCTAACTCACATCTCTCACCACTAATTGTCAAACTCACATCTCTCACCACTAATTGTCAAACTCACATCTCTCACCACTAATTGTCAAACTCACATCTCTCACCATCATTTCTCTAACTCACATCTCTCACCACTAATAGTCAAACTCACATCTCTCACCACTAATTGTCAAACTCACATCTCTCACCATCAATTCTCTAGCTCACATCTCTCACCACTAATTGTCAAACTCACATCTCTCACCACTAATTGTCAAACTCACATCTCTCAGCACTAATTGTCAAACTCACATCTCTCACCATCAATTCTCTAACTCACATCTCTCACCATCAATTCTCTAACTCACATCTCTCACCACTAATTGTCAAACTCACATATCTCACCATCAATTCTCTAACTCACATCTCTCACCATCAATTCTCTAACTCACATCTCTCACCACTAATTGTCAAACTCATTTCTCCGGTACTATTCTAAATTTTGTTTCCTTTCGCACTTCCTCTTATACCCTTTCCATTATCAAGATATCACACATTTTTCATTCTACTCTTTCTCCATTAAGTCTCTTTCTCCATAAAGTCGATTTTTCTCATCCCTTCAGCCTCAAACATATTTCTCGTCTCTTTCTCCATCAAGTCACTTTCTCTTATCTTTTCATCCTCAGACCTATTTCTCTTCTCTTTTTATATCAAGTCTCCTTCTCTCATCCCTTCATCCTCAGACCCATTTCTCTTCTCATTTTATATCAAGTCTCCTTCTCTCATCCCTTCATCCTCAGACCCATTTCTCTTCTCTTTTTATATCAAGTCTCTTTCTCTCATCCCTTCATCCTCAGACCTATTTCTCTTCTCTTTCTCCATCAAGTCTCTTTCTCCATAAAGTCACTTTCTCTCATCCCTTCAGCCTCAAACATATTTCTCTTCTCTTTCTCCATCAAGTCTCCTTCTCTCATCCCTTCATCCTCAGACCCATTTCTCTTCTCTTTCTCCATCAAGTCTCCTTCTCTCATCCCTTCATCCTCAGACCCATTTCTCTTCTCTTTTTATATCAAGTCTCCTTCTCTCATCCCTTCATCCTCAGACCCATTTCTCTTCTCTTTTTATATCAAGTCTCTTTCTCTCATCCCTTCATCCTCAGACCTATTTCTCTTCTCTTTCTCCATCAAGTCTCTTTCTCCATAAAGTCACTTTCTCTCATCCCTTCAGCCTCAAACATATTTCTCTTCTCTTTCTCCATCAAGTCTCCTTCTCTCATCCCTTCATCCTCAGACCCATTTCTCTTCTCTTTCTCCATCAAATCCTTCCACTTTGAAACATTTTCTCCACCTTTCACTCTTTTTGAACGTGTATTCCCTGTATCACTCTTCTTCAAATATACATCAGTCTCTCTCTCTCTCTCTTTCTCTCTCTCTGTTTTTTTCCTCTCTATCTTATTTTTTTTTTAAATCTCTCTTTTCTTCTCTTCCCTGACTAGGAAAAGCTGCCGACCCCTAAACGAATAAAACCAGAAAAACATTCACGGCTCGTGACCACTCTCCTGGCCACTAATCTACTCTAGACCTGGTTACAACACCCTCAATTAGGATGGCCAGATCTGTGATCCAAACTCTGCGGGAGATAATTGAATTTGGCCTTCAACCAGGCTGGTCCATACACTGTTCTGGGTCCAAAGAGGCACCTTTGACCAGGTCTCATTCTGTGATTGGTTAATGAAGTTAGAGACGGAAAGAAACACTGACTATCACTTGGATACCAAGATCATTTGTGTACCCACGAGATCTCAAGCAGGTCAGTCAACACCAGGGGTTCTTAGTAGTTTCTTGGGTGGAGATTTGACCACTTTGACAGATTGTGTGGACTTTCGTACAATCTGGTGGAGATTTAGCAACTTTGACAGATTGTGTGGACTTTCGTACAATTTGGTTGAGATTTAGCCACTTTGACAGATTGTGTGGACTTTCGTACAATCTGGTGGAGATTTAGCCACTTTGACAGATTGTGTGGACTTTCATACAATCTGGTGGAGATTTAGCCACTTTGACAGATTGTGTGGACTTTCATACAATCTGGTGGAGATTTAGCCACTTTGACAGATTGTGTGGACTTTCATACAATCTGGTGGAGATTTAGCCACTTTGACAGATTGTGTGGACTTTCTTACAATCTGGTGGAGATTTAGCCACTTTGACAGATTGTGTGGACTTTCTTACAATCTGGTGGAGATTTAGCCACTTTGACAGATTGTGTGGACTTTCGAACAATTTGGTTGAGATTTAGCCACTTTGACAGATTGTGTGGACTTTCGTACAATTTGGTTGAGATTTAGCCACTTTGACAGATTGTGTGGACTTTCGTACAATCTGGTGGAGATAAGTCACTTTGACAGATTGTGTGGACTTTGTGACAATCTGACGAAATGTAAGGGCTTTTAAAAGCTGTAAATAAAAAGATGGAAAACCGTAGATAAAGCATATCACAAGATCAACCGGTTTGGCTAAGAGAACTTGACAGGGAACAGTGTTATATGGAATATGTGGAGACTAAACAGGAATGGTGATATCAGGTTCCAGATAAACTAGGGCTTATAACTATTTCCAGAAACAGACACTGGGTAGAGAGTGGATAAATATAGTGAACAACTGATCGTCTCAGCGTTCTAAAGTTCCCCAAAGTAACTATCATAGCCATACTAATATCCAACTTGTCCACTCTTTTCTTGTTATTGCAGTTTTTAGTGTTGTTTTTGTTGTTGTTGTTGTGTGCAAACTGAACACAGTTTCAATGTTTAAACAACAGTTATTATTAATTTTGAAAGTATTGTACAACAGTCCTGGCTGACGTCCTCCCTACGAGAAGGAAAATTCTTAAGTCAAGCCAAGATACCATCTGCCGAAGGACAGAGTTGTGACAGTTTTAGGGACACGCACGATATACCAGTAGAAGCCGTGTGACCAGCACATCTTCCATAATGAAATAGGTCACAGAGTCCAGTTCTCATGATCGCTACACTTGAACACTGAAGAGGAAGATGGCAAAGAGGGGGAAGAAGAAGAAGAAGACAGAGAAAAATGTGAAGAAAATAAGAAAGATTTGAAGAAGTAGCAGAAGAAGAGGACAGAGTAGAAGAAGACAGAGGAAATGTGAAGAAGATAAGAAGGATTTGAAGAGGTAGAAGAAGAAGAAGACAGAGGAGAGAAGAAGGCAGAGAAGAAGAAGACAGGGAAAAATGTGAAGAAGATAAGAAGGATTTGAAGAAGACAGAGAAGAAGAAGAAGAAGACAGAGAAAATATGAAGAAGATGAAGAGGAATTTGAAAAAGTAGTAGAAGAAGAAGACAGAGAAGAAGAAGAAGTAATAGAAGAAGAAGACAGAGAAGAAGAAGACAGAGAAAATGTGAAGAAGATGAAGAGGAATTGGAAGAAGTAGTAGAACAAGAAGAAGACAGAGAAGAAGAAGACAGAGAAAATGTGAAGAAGATGAAGACGAATTTGAAGAAGTAGTAGAAGAAGAAGACAGAGAAGAAGAAGAAGTAATAGAAGAAGAAGACAGAGAAGAGGAAGAAGAAGAAGAAGACGACAGAGGTTCAAATCCTTCTACTTCTTCAAATCCTTCTACTTCTTCAAATCCTTCTACTTCTTCAAATCCTTCTACTTCTTCAAATCCTTCTACTTCTTCAAATCCTTCTACTTCTTCAAATCCTTCTACTTCTTCAAATCCTTCTACTTCTTCAAATCCTTCTACTTCTTCAAATCCTTCTACTTCTTCAAATCCTTCTACTTCTTCAAATCCTTCTACTTCTTCAAATCCTTCTACTTCTTCAAATCCTTCTACTTCACATTTTCAAGACACAGTCTACAATTTAAGGTGAATCTCAAAATAGTATCGAAGAAATGAAAACGTCTCAAAACTTTAAGACGGCATGGGCCGTTGTGGCCAGTTTAAGAACCTTCCTACCTATACTAATGACGACCACAACCTCCTATTATTCAGATTCCAGACCACCATGCTTGCTCTCGTGAAGAAAGGCTCATGGGAAATTCATCCGCCTGAAAGTAGTCCTGACGATAATGGCTCCTAATACCCCAATAAGGAATACTAATGACGATAAATTAGATCTGATTTTCTACCTCATCGTGGAAGAATTTCATCGGAAGAAAATGAGACAATATGATTCAGTAGACCTTGAGGAAGAGAGTTTGAGTTTTGGTTCATTTAGAGTGAGATAAGCAAGTAATGAAAGGAGATAAATGTGGTGTAGGTAGAAAACTGTGGTAGAGATAGGAGATAAATGTGGTGTAGGTAGAAAACTGTGGTAGAGATAGGAGATAAATGTGGTGTAGGTAGAAAACTGTGGTAGAGATAGGAGATAAATGTGGTGTAGGTAGAAAACTGTGGTAGAGATAGGAGATAAATGTGGTGTAGGTAGAAAACTGTGGTAGAGATAGGAGATAAATGTGGTGTAGGTAGAAAACTGTGGTAGAGATAGGAGATAAATGTGGTGTAGGTAGAAAACTGTGGTAGAGATAGGAGACAAATGTGGTGTAGGTAGAAGACTGTGGTAGAGATAGGAGATAAATGTGGTGTAGGTAGAAAACTGTGGTAGAGATAGGAGATAAATGTGGTGTAGGTAGAAAACTGTGGTAGAGATAGGAGACAAATGTGGTGTAGGTAGAAAACTGTGGTAGAGAAAGGAGATACATGTGGTGTAGGTAGAAAACTGTGGTAGAGATAGGAGATAAATGTGGTGTAGGTAGAAAACTGTGGTAGAGATAGGAGATAAATGTGGTGTAGGTAGAAAACTGTGGTAGAGATAGGAGATAAATGTGGTGTAGGTAGAAAACTGTGGTAGAGATAGGAGATAAATGTGGTGTAGATACAAAATTGTGGTAGAGATAGGAGATAAATGTGGCGTAGGTAGAAAACTGTGGTAGAGATAGGAGATAAATGTGGTGTAGGTAGAAAACTTTGGTAGAGATAGGAGATAAATGTGGTGTAGGTAGAAAACTGTGGTAGAGATAGGAGATAAATGTGGTAAAGGTAGAAAACTGTGGTAGAGATAGGAGATAAATGTGGTGTAGGTAGAAAACTGTGGTAGAGATAGGAGACAAATGTGGCGTAGGTAGAAAACTGTGGTAGAGATAGGAGATAAATGTGGTGTAGGTAGAAAACTGTGGTAGAGATAGGAGATAAATGTGGCGTAGGTAGAAAACTGTGGTAGAGATAGGAGATAAATGTGGTGTAGGTAGAAAACTGTGGTAGAGTTGGGAGATAAATGTGGTGTAGGTAGAAAACTGTGGTAGAGATAGGAGATAAATGTGGTGTAGATACAAAACTGTGGTAGAGTTAGGAGATAAATGTGGTGTAGGTAGAAAACTGTGGTAGAGTTAGGAGATAAATGTGGTGTAGATACAAAACTGTGGTAGAGTTAGGAGATAAATGTGGTGTAGGTAGAAAACTGTGGTAGAGATAGGAGATAAATGTGGTGTAGGTAGAAAACTGTGGTAGAGATAGGAGATAAATGTGGTGTAGATACAAAACTGTGGTAGAGATAGGAGATAAATGTGGTGTAGATACAAAATTGTGGTAGAGATAGGAGATAAATGTGGTGTAGGTAGAAAACTGTGGTAGAGATAGGAGACAAATGTGGTGTAGATACAAAATTGTGGTAGAGATAGGAGACAAATGTGGTGTAGATACAAAATTGTGGTAGAGATAGGAGACAAATGTGGTGTAGATACAAAATTGTGGTAGAGATAGGAGACAAATGTGGTGTAGGTAGAAAATTGTGGTAGAGATAGGAGACAAATGTGGTGTAGATACAAAATTGTGGTAGAGTTAGGAGACAAATGTGGTGTAGATTCAAAATTGTGGTAGAGATAGGAGATAAATGTGGTGTAGGTAGAAAATTGTGGTAGAGATAGGAGACAAATGTGGTGTAGGTAGAAAATTGTGGTAGAGATAGGAGACAAATGTGGTGTAGATACAAAACTGTGGTAGAGATAGGAGACAAATGTGGTGTAGGTAGAAAACTGTGGTAGAGTTAGGAGACAAATGTGGTGAAGGTAGAAAATTGTGGTAGAGTTAGGAGATAAATGTGGTGTAGATACAAAACTGTGGTAGAGATAGGAGACAAATGTGGTGTAGATACAAAATTGTGGTAGAGTTAGGAGACAAATGTGGTGTAGATACAAAATTGTGGTAGAGTTAGGAGATAAATGTGGTGTAGATACAAAATTATGGTAGAGATAGGAGACAAATGTGATGTAGATACAAAATTGTGGTAGAGATATGAGACAAATGTGGTGTAGATACAAAATTGTGGTAGAGATAGGAGACAAATGTGGTGTAGATACAAAACTGTGGTAGAGATAGGAGACAAATGTGGTGTAGATACAAAATTGTGGCAGAGATAGGAGACAAATGTGGTGTAGATACAAAATTGTGGTAGAGTTAGGAGATAAATGTGGTGTAGGTAGAAAACTGTGGTAGAGATAGGAGACAAATGTGGTGTAGATAAAAAATTGTGGTAGAGATATGAGACAAATGTGATGTAGATACAAAATTGTGGTAGAGATAGGAGACAAATGTGATGTAGATACAAAATTGTGGTCGAGATAGGAGACAAATGTGGTGTAGATACAAAATTGTGGTAGAGATATGAGACAAATGTGATGTAGATACAAAATTGTGGTAGAGATAGGAGACAAATGTGATGTAGATACAAAATTGTGGTAGAGAAAGGAGACAAATGTGGTGTAGATACAAAATTGTGGTAGAGATAGGAGACAAATGTGGTGTAGATACAAAATTGTGGTAGAGATAGGAGACACATGTGGTGTAGATACAAAATTGTGGTAGAGAAAGGAGATAAATGTGGTGTAGGTAGAAAACTGTGGTAGAGATAGGAGATAAATGTGGTGTAGATACAAAATTGTGGTAGAGATAGGAGACAAATGTGGTGTAGATACAAAATTGTGGTAGAGATAGGAGACAAATGTGGTGTAGATACAAAATTGTGGTAGAGATAGGAGACAAATGTGGTGTAGATACAAAATTGTGGTAGAGATAGGAGATAAATGTGGTGTAGATACAAAATTGTGGTAGAGATAGGAGACAAATGTGGTGTAGATACAAAATTGTGGTAGAGATAGGAGACACATGTGGTGTAGATACAAAATTGTGGTAGAGATAGGAGACAAATGTGGTGTAGGTAGAAAACTTTGGTAGAGATAGGAGATAAATGTGGTGTAGGTAGAAAACTGTGGTAGAGATAGGAGATAAATGTGGGGTAGGTAGAAAACTGTGGTAGAGATAGGAGATAAATGTGGTGTAGGTAGAAAACTGTGGTAGAGAAAGGAGATAAATGTGGTGAAGGTAGAAAACTGTGGTAGAGATAGGAGATAAATGTAGTGTAGATACAAAACTGTGGTAGAGTTTGGAGATAAATGTGGTATAGGTAGAAAACTGTGGTAGAGTTAGGAGATAAATGTGGTGTAGATACAAAACTGTGGTAGAGTTAGGAGATAAATGTGGTGTAGGTAAAAAACTGTGGTAGAGATAGGAGATAAATGTGGTGTAGGTAGAAAACTGTGGTAGAGATAGGAGATAAATGTGGTGTAGATACAAAACTGTGGTAGAGTTAGGAGATAAATGTGGCGTAGGTAGAAAACTGTGTTAGAGTTAGGAGATAAATGTGGCGTAGGTAGAAAACTGTGGTAGAGGTAGGAGATAAATGTGGTGTAGATACAAAATTGTGGTAGAGATAGGAGATAAATGTGGTGTAGGTAGAAAACTGTGGTAGAGATAGGAGACAAATGTGGTGTAGATACAAAATTGTGGTAGAGATAGGAGACAAATGTGGTGTAGATACAAAATTGTGGTAGAGATAGGAGACAAATGTGGTGTAGGTAGAAAATTGTGGTAGAGATAGGAGACAAATGTGGTGTAGATACAAAATTGTGGTAGAGATAGGAGACAAATGTGGTGTAGATACAAATTTGTGGTAGAGATAGGAGATAAATGTGGTGTAGGTAGAAAACTGTGGTAGAGATAGGAGATAAATGTGGTGTAGGTAGAAAACTGTGGTAGAGATAGGAGATAAATGTGGTGTAGATACAAAACTGTGGTAGAGTTAGGAGATAAATGTGGCGTAGGTAGAAAACTGTGGTAGGGTTAGGAGATAAATGTGGCGTAGGTAGAAAACTGTGGTAGAGATAGGAGATAAATGTGGTGTAGATACAAAATTGTGGTAGAGATAGGAGATAAATGTGGTGTAGGTAGAAAACTGTGGTAGAGATAGGAGACAAATGTGGTGTTGATACAAAATTGTGGTAGAGATAGGAGACAAATGTGGTGTAGATACAAAATTGTGGTAGAGATAGGAGACAAATGTGGTGTAGGTAGAAAATTGTGGTAGAGATAGGAGACAAATGTGGTGTAGATAGAAAATTGTGGTAGAGATAGGAGACAAATGTGGTGTAGATACAAAATTGTGGTAGAGATAGGAGATAAATGTGGTGTAGGTAGAAAATTGTGGTAGAGATAGGAGACAAATGTGGTGTAGGTAGAAAATTGTGGTAGAGATAGGAGACAAATGTGGTGTCGATACAAAACTGTGGTAGAGATAGGAGACAAATGTGGTGTAGGTAGAAAACTGTGGTAGAGTTAGGAGACAAATGTGGTGAAGGTAGAAAATTGTGGTAGAGATAGGAGATAAATGTGGTGTAGATACAAAACTGTGGTAGAGATAGGAGACAAATGTGGTGTAGGTAGAAAACTGTGGTAGAGATAGGAGACAAATGTGGTGTAGGTAGAAAATTGTGGTAGAGTTAGGAGACAAATGTGGTGTAGATACAAAATTGTGGTACAGATAGGAGACAAATGTGGTGTAGGTAGAAAACTGTGGTAGAGTTAGGAGATAAATGTGGTGTAGATACAAAATTGTGGTAGAGTTAGGAGATAAATGTGGTGTAGATACAAAATTGTGGTAGAGATAGGAGACAAATGTGGTGTAGATACAAAATTGTGGTAGAGTTGGGAGATAAATGTGGTGTAGGTAGAAAACTGTGGTAGAGATAGGAGACAAATGTGGTGTAGATACAAAACTGTGGTAGAGATAGGAGACAAATGTGGTGTAGATACAAAATTGTGGCAGAGATAGGAGACAAATGTGGTGTAGATACAAAATTGTGGTAGAGTTAGGAGATAAATGTGGTGTAGGTAGAAAACTGTGGTAGAGATAGGAGACAAATGTGGTGTAGATACAAAATTGTGGTAGAGATATGAGACAAATGTGATGTATATACAAAATTGTGGTAGAGATAGGAGACAAATGTGGTGTAGATACAAAATTGTGGTCTAGATAGGATACAAATGTGGTGTAGATACAAAATTGTGGTAGAGATATGAGACAAATGTGGTGTAGATACAAAATTGTGGTAGAGATAGGAGACACATGTGGTGTAGATACAAAATTGTGGTAGAGATATGAGACACATGTGGTGTAGATACAAAATTGTGGTAGAGATAGGAGACAAATGTGGTGTAGATACAAAATTGTGGTAGAGATAGGAGACAAATGTGGTGTAGGTAGAAAACTGTGGTAGAGATAGGAGACAAATGTGGTGTAGATACAAAATTGTGGTAGAGATAGGAGATAAATGTGGTGAAGATACAAAATTGTGGTAGAGATAGGAGACAAATGTGGTGTAGATACAAAATTGTGGTAGAGATAGGAGATAAATGTGGTGTAGATACAAAATTGTGGTAGAGATAGGAGACAAATGTGGTGTAGATACAAAATTGTGGTAGAGATAGGAGACAAATGTGGTGTAGGTAGAAAATTGTGGTAGAGATAGGAGACAAATGTGGTGTAGATACAAAATTGTGGTAGAGATAGGAGACAAATGTGGTGTAGATACAAAATTGTGGTAGAGATAGGAGACAAATGTGGTGTAGATACAAAATTGTGGTAGAGATAGGAGACAAATGTGGTGTAGATACAAAATTGTGGTAGAGATAGGAGATAAATGTGGTGTAGGTAGAAAACTGTGGTAGAGATAGGAGACAAATGTGGTGTAGATACAAAATTGTGGTAGAGATAGGAGATAAATGTGGTGTAGGTAGAAAATTGTGGTAGAGATAGGCAGAGCAACTCCCTGAAAGACGTTTGTTTGATCGGGAAATGGGGCCTACGATGTACACAAGACTTTAAATAAAGAGATGTACTAGAAAAATGACGCAATCTGTCTATCTATCTATCTATCTATCTATCTGTCTGTCTGTCTGTCTGTCTGTCTGTCTGTCTGTCTGTCTGTCTGTCTGTCTGTCTGTCTGTCTATCTGTCTGTCTGTCTGTCTGTCTGTTTATCTATCTATCTATCTATCTATCTATCTATCTATCTATCTATCTATCTATCTATCTATCTATCTATCTATCTATCTATCTATCTATCTATCTATCTATCTATCTATCTATCTATCTATCTATCTATCTATCTATCTATCTATCTATCTATCTATCTATCTATCTATCTATCTATCTATCTATCTATCTATCTATCTATCTATCTATCTATCTATCTATCTATCTATCTATCTATCTATCTATCTATCTATCTATCTATCTATCTATCTGTCTGTCTGTCTGTCTGTCTGTCTATCTTTCTATCTATCTAACTATCTATGTCTATTTGTCTGTCTGTCTGCTTGTCTGTCTATCTATTTGTCTGTCTGATTGTCTGTCTATCTATTTGCCTGGCTGTCTGTTTGTCTGTCTGTATGTATGTCTTTCTTTAGTACAATTCAGAGGTTACCAAAGTGTGCGCCACGTCTCCCTGATGCGCCTCCTAGCTATGACAAGAACTCCGTGACAAGGATATTATCGTGTGCCTACTCGCTGGTCAGAAATCATAAAATAACTTCCACCTAGGCTTAAAATCGTTTAGTACATAGACGCGTTTCTACAGCATAGTGGATTTACTTCATTATCTATTGTGTCATATCAAGAAATCAGTAGTTACCTGTACTTATTTTAAAAAATCATAGCGCGATTTGAAGATTCCGAATCAAAGAATTACAAATCTTTTATGGTTAAAAATTGTATGCAGCACTTTGGAAACTCTCACATTGTTCAATCGTTGGTTGTTTTGTCCAGTCTTTGATCATTTTGTCCAGTCTTTGATCATTTTGTACAGTCTTTGATCATTTTGTCCAGTCTGATCATTTTGTACAGTCTTTGATCATTTTGTCCAGTCTTTGATCGTTTTGTCCAGTCTTTGATCATTTTGTCCAGTCTTTGATAATTTTCTTCAGTCTTTGATCATTTTGTCCAGTCTTTGATCATTTTGTCCAGTCTTTGATCATTTTGTCCAGTCTTTGATCATTGTGTCCATTCTTTGATCATTCTGTCCTATCAGGAAATCAGAAGTTACTCAACTTATACGATCAGACATGAGGGCACCATGATCAACTGAAAACAGCAGCCCAGTCTTTTTTTTAATAACCACTGGCCTTGCTATTGGAGCTGGAGTTCCTCTGAAAACATCGACCTATCTATCTCCAGCTTCACCCTTTTATCAATGCCTGTGTCTCCTTTTTGCTTCACTTCTTTAAGATGTCCCATATTTCTTTAGTGAAAAAAAAAGTGTAAAAAAGAAGCGAGAACTTGTCTCAATTGTAAAAAAAAAAAAGTTGAAAACTTTAAAGTTTTTTCCCTCTGGGTGTCCTCGAGTTTTGCGATCAATGTAAAAGGACCGAAAATACACAGCTCTCGTGTATTCTTGAAGTGGTTCATCCCATGTTTTCCGTGAGTCTCAAAACGTTTGTTATATAGACGTCATTTATTCTTTGTTGATATCTTCGTTGACTCAGACATCTGCTGTTGCTATCATTGTACGGTATCTGAATATATTCGTTGCGACAAGCTTGGGTTAATACTTTGATTGGTATTATATTTGTTTTTCAGTTTGTATTCTCATTCTATTTTATTCTGTACATGGAATTATGGAAATGTACCAGTCAAACACCAGTGGATAAAGAAATACAGCGAAGACGATGGGGCTGGATAGGACACACACTGCGGAAGCCAACTGAGAGTATTACACAACAGGCCCTTTTGTGGAATCCCCATGGGAAAAGACAAAGAGGAAGACCAAGGAATTCTTGGAGAAGACAGATAGAAGCAGAGATGAAGATAATGGGGAATACATGAAATGATCTTAACTTAAAAGAATGGCAAAAAAAACAGAACGACTTGGAAAGTGTTTGTTGAAGACCTATGCTCCACTGGGAGCTAAAAAGGTAGAAGATGAAGATGATGGAACCAGTTTTATTGCAGTTAGGAAATCCCCATATCCGCTCCACCACTTGTCACAGCATCCCCCAAAATGTATTATTAAATTCCGTTAACACAATCGCTCCGTGCACGTCTTACTCGACTACACCGGCGACGATTCTGAACATCCTTAATAGCTTCTTACCATTTGAGCAGCAGGTAATATTGGCTCTATTCTTTTCTACCCTCACCGTGGAGGTGAACCACACAGGCATTTTTATATCAGTTTGTGGTTAATGTGGATGAGTTAACAGACAGAGAAAGACATGAGGCAGAGAAAGAGTAAAGAAAGAACAGCTTTTATCAAACTTAATAAATTATGGACATCAAAAAACATAAAAATCAGGCACAAAAATAAGACTATGTGAGACGCATGTAAAAGCAGTTCTTCTGTATAGTTCTAAAACATGGCTGAGTAATTTACGTGTTTAGCGACATAGATTAAAGTGATCTCCCCTAATTGTAGAGAAAAGAGAAACAATGGGATGGTTAAGTAATATGTTTCCTAACCTTAACCCTAACCCTAACCCGAACCCGAACCCTAACCCGAACCCTAACCCTAACCCGAACCCGAACCCGAACCCTAAACCTAAACCTAACCCTAACCCTAACCCTAACCCTAACCCTAACCCTAACCTTAACCCTAACCCTAACCCTAACTTTAACCCGAACCCTAACCCTAACCCTAACTTTAACCCGAACCCTAACCCTAACCCTAACTTTAACCCGAACCCTAACCCTAACCTTAACCTTAACCTTAACCCGAACCCTAACCCTAACCTTAACCCGAACCCTAACCCTAACCCGAACCCTAACCCGAACACTAACCCTAACCCGAACACTAACCCTAACCCTAACCTTAACCCGAACCCTAACCCTAACCCTAACCCGAACACTAACCCTAACCCTAACCTTAACCCGAACCCTAACCCTAACCCGAACCCTAACCCGAACACTAACCCTAACCCGAACCCTAACCCTAACCCTAACCTTAACCCGAACCCTAACCCTAACCCTAACCCGAACACTAACCCTAACCCTAACCCTAACCCTAACCTTAACCCGAACCCTAACCCTAACCCGAACCCTAACCCGAACCCTAACCCTAACCCGAACACTAACCCTAACCCTAACCTTAACCCGAACCCTAACCCGAACACTAACCCTAACCTTAACCTTAACCCGAACCCTAACCCGAACACTAACCCTAACCCGAACCCGAACACTAACCCTAACCTTAACCTTAACCCGAACCCTAACCCTAACCCGAACACTAACCCTAACCCGAACACTAACCCTAACCCTAACCTTAACCCGAACCCTAACCCTAACCCTAACCTTAACCCGAACACTAACCCTAACCCTAACCTTAACCCGAACCCTAACCCTAACCCGAACACTAACCCTAACCCTAACCCGAACACTAACCCTAACCTTAACCCGAACCCTAACCCGAACCCTAACCCGAACACTAACCCGAACACTAACCCTAACCCGAACCTTAACCCGAACACTAACCCTAACCCTAACCCTAATAAAAAAAATAAAATAAAATGTGTCGTTGGTGAACATAAGAGATACTTTTTGTATTGGGGAACAGACAAATAAATGCAATGCTGCGGTAAAGCTGGTAAAAGGGAATACGCGGATGGGTGTAACATACACTTCTACAAGACAAGGTGCCAGCTTAACAACAAGAATTGTTTAGTATCGACACGCAGCGTAGTTTTGTTCTGCCGTCAGCTAAGCAGAGGTCATGTGAATTGAAGTCGCCGAACTCGTAAATTATCCACGTATGTTGAATCATAATAAAAAAAATTTAATAATTTTAAATAATTGCGGATAATATATCTGTTTGTCTGATCGTCTGTCTTTATTTATTTTTCGTTCGCCAATTTTTACCTCTGACGAAGTCCCTAGACACTAGGAACTGAATTTTGCGTGTTATTCCATTTATCCCTGGCAGCCGTGTGTACAGGGATCCCTCGCCGCACAGGCAGATATCTCCTACGTCGGAGGTACTCATATTTTTTTTTTGCGTCGATGAGTAATTGACGTTTCAAGCCGGGCCTCGCTGCTGAGACCAGGGGTGGTTGCCGCAGAGAGAAATCATAAATAAAATCCTAACCGGTGTAGCCGGGATTTGAACCCATATCTCTCTGTCTCGAGACGGTGTCTTGCCTTGAGATCAACCACTCCCCTGATTGTCTGTCTGAATTTGTCCAGGAAAATGTGTGATATGAATATTCCCAGACACAAACATGGGTGTTTCTTTAATTGTAAACGATGCGAACCTGTTCATTGTGGCCAGCTCTAGGGTTTGTAGAGGGTGAAGAATGAGGAAGGAGAAGATGAGGAGAAGAATAGGGAAGAATGAGGAAGGAATGAGGAAGGAGAAGATGAGGAGAAAGAAGCAAGGGGGAAGAATGAGGAAGTAGAAGATGAGGAGAAAGTAGGTGGAAGAATGAGGAAAGAGAAGATGAGAAGAAGGAGGAAGAATGAGGAAGTAGAAGATGAGGAGAAAGTAGGTGGAAGAATGAGGAAAGAGAAGATGAGAAGAAGGGGGAAGAATGAGGAAGGAAAAGATGAGGAGAAAGAAGGAGGAAGAATGAGGAAGGAGAAGATGAGGAGAAAGTAGGTGGAAGAATGAGGAAAGAGAAGATGAGAAGACGGGGGAAGAATGAGGAAGTATAAGATGAGGAGAAAGTAGGTGGAAGAATGAGGAAAGAGAAGATGAGACGAAGGAGGAAGAATGAGGAAGGAGAAGATGAGGAGAAAGTAGGCGGAAGAATGAGGAAAGAGAAGATGAGGTTAAAGAAGAGTGAAGAATGAGGAAAGAGAATATTAGGAGAAAGAAGAAAGGGGGAAGAATGAGGAAGGAGAAGATGAGGAGAAAGAAGGGGGAAGAATGAGGAAGGAGAAGATGAGGAGAAAGAAGAGTGAAGAATGAGAAAAGAGAATATTAGGAGAAAGAAGAAAAGGGGAAGAATGAGGAAGGACAAGATGAGGAGAAAGAAGGGGGAAGAATGAGGAAGGAGAAGATGAAGAGAAAGAAGGGGGAAGAATGAGGAAGTACAAGATGAGGAGAAAGAAGAGGGAAGAATGAGGAAGGAGAAGATGAAGAGAAAGAAGGGGGAAGAATGAGGAAGGAGAAGATGAGGAGAAAGAAGAGGGAAGAATGAGGAAGTAGAAGATGAGAAGAAAGAAGGGGGAAGAATGAGGAAGGAGACGATGAGGAGAAAGAAGAGGGAAGAATGAGGAAGGAGACGATGAGGAGAAAGAAGGGGGAAGAATGAGGAAGTAGAAGATGAGGAGAAAGAAGGGAGAAGAATGAGGAAGTAGAAGATGAGAAGAAAGAAGGGGGAAGAATGAGGAAGGAGACGATGAGGAGAAAGAAGAGGGAAGAATGAGGAAGGAGAAGATGAGGAGAAAGAAGAGGGAAGAATGAGGAAGGAGAAGATGAGGAGAAAGAAGGGGGAAGAATGAGGAAGTAGAAGATGAGGAGAAAGAAGGGAGAATAATGAGGAAGTAGAAGATGAAGAGAAAGAAGGGGGAAGAATGAGGAAGTAGAAGATGAGGAGAAAGAAGGGGGAAGAACCAGGAAGTAGAAGATGAGGAGAAAGAAGAGGGAAGAATGAGGAAGGAGAAGATGAGAAGAAAGAAGGGGGAAGAATGAGGAAGGAGACGATGAGGAGAAAGAAGAGGGAAGAATGAGGAAGTAGAAGATGAGAAGAAAGAAGGGGGAAGAATGAGGAAGGAGACGATGAGGAGAAAGAAGAGGGAAGAATGAGGAAGGAGACGATGAGGAGAAAGAAGGGGGAAGAATGAGGAAGTAGAAGATGAGGAGAAAGAAGGGAGAAGAATGAGGAAGTAGAAGATGAGAAGAAAGAAGGGGGAAGAATGAGGAAGGAGACGATGAGGAGAAAGAAGAGGGAAGAATGAGGAAGGAGAAGATGAGGAGAAAGAAGAGGGAAGAATGAGGAAGGAGAAGATGAGGAGAAAGAAGGGGAAGAATGAGGAAGTAGAAGATGAGGAGAAAGAAGGGAGAATAATGAGGAAGTAGAAGATGAAGAGAAAGAAGGGGGAAGAATGAGGAAGTAGAAGATGAGGAGAAAGAAGGGGAAGAACCAGGAAGTAGAAGATGAGGAGAAAGAAGAGGGAAGAATGAGGAAGTAGAAGATGAGGAGAAAGAAGAGGGAAGAATGAGGAAGTAGAAGATGAGAAGAAAGAAGAGGGAAGAATGAGGAATTAGAAGATGAGGAGAAAGATATGAAGAAAAAAAGAATAAAAATAATAAGTATAATAAGTATAAGAAAAGTTGAGAGGTTATAGAGGAAGAATTTATGGTCGACGCCATTAGCAACAAACTGCATCTAGATGATGATGATCACAAAACTTATCTTTTTTTTCCGAGAGTGATTTACGGGTGCTTTTGACGTCCCTACTTTTTTTTTTTTTTTTAACAAAAGACGTTTCATCAAACACTTAAGACACACGTCTGTCTGATAGTCTACTGTGAGTGACAGACAGACAGACAATAATCATAGTCAGACAACACTTGTACGGACACTTTTTCCTTATCAGACAAAAGAGCCAAGGGGAAGTAATATCCCCCCAGAAAACTACATGGATTGTCCCTCATTGATTTTGTTCACGTGAGTGACAGGAAGAACCGAGAATGTGGCGAGAGTTCGGGGAGTTGGGGGCAAAACTTGAGAATAGGATAGGACACGAGATAAAGTAGCGAATACCTAGGGCCGAAAGGAGATTTTAGAAGATTGCCGGAGAAAAACTGCAGGCAAGAAAGTTGTGTGTTTAAAGAACATGAACACGGACAGGATAACACGTAGCTGCTCGCTTGTGTTCATCCAATGACTAAAGAAACGTTAACATAATATAATTAAATAATATTTTTAAAATGTAAAATCTGCCTGTACGGCGAGGGACCCCTGTGCACACGGCTGCCAGGGAAAAATGGATTAACACGCACAATTCAGTTCATAGTCTCTAGGGACTTCGTCAGAGTTGAAAGCTGGCGAACGCAACATCAACAACAAATGTAAAATATCCATAAAATGACGTTAAATTGGCGTGTATACGTTGTGTTGTGGTTTACAGTAGAATTGTGATATTTGCGCCTATTCGCTCAACACAGAGTAAACAGAGAACAACTGTGGGAGATACTAACAACATACGGAGTAAGCCAACATGTAATCTACCTAATTAAAAGTCTCTACATCAACAGCAGCTGCAGGGTCAGAACAGCAGCAGGCTGCACAGACCACTTAGTAGTCAGGTGTAAGACAGGGGTGCGTACTATCCCCCCTACTGTTTATTACATACATGGACCATATATGCAAGCTAGCCAACCCATCAGAGACAGAGGAGATCAACGAGCTTCTATTTGCAGACGATCAGGCACTAATACATGAAACAATAGAAGACCTACAAGAACACTTAAACAAACTCAACATCTCAGGCACAAAATACAACATGAAAATCAACATCAACAAAACAGAAGTAATAAATGTCGCCAAAAATAAACAGAACATCAACATAACTATAGAAGGCAGGCAACTAAAACAAGTAGAGGAATTCAAATGCCTAGGAAGTCTAATGACAAACGATAATTTTCAAACAGCAGAGATAGAATCAAGATGCAACAAAGCTTGTCAAATCATCGGACAGTTATCACCACTATTGTCCAACAAGGAAATAACTCTGGAGGCAAAAAGAGCACTATACAATACAATCTTCATCCCAATGTTGTGCTACCAATGCCAGACCTGGACCATAGATGCAAGAACAATAAGAAAAATAACCTCTACAGAGATTAAATGTGTTAGACGAATGGCAGGAAACAGTCTGAGAGATAAGATCAGAAATGAAGAACTGAGAAAAAAGCTAGGAATAGCCCCCGCCATAGAATATATAAGGAAACAACAGATAAAATGGTTTGGCCACGTGTCAAGGCAGAAAGATCAAAACACAACACAAGGAGCCTTCAACAAACGTTGTGAGAACACCATACCCAAGGGTCGACCACGAAAAAAGATGGATCGATGGAATATTAGAAGCACTAGGAAACATAACAGCAGCAGAGACGAACAGAAGAGCAAAAGACCGCAAATTATATCTCCCCTCGACGCTGAAAGGCAGATCAGAAAGGAAAGAGGAAGAAGAGGAAGGCCCAACACAACCGACTTTAGCACGAGACGTGGTTTATATGCTTATTTATTGACAATTTGGTGGAAGGTTCGAGAATTCTCCCATGCGTAATAGATTGGAGATAAATAATAATAATAAATGAATATCATTATGGCGGGACGCTTCCGAGACGATAGAGCAGCCAATCATTTCAGAGGAAGAGGTATGTTTACATCACTCGGACAAAAACGATAAATAATCAACAAGTGAAGAAAAAAACAGTGAACAATAGACAGTCCGAAGAAGGATAGAACCCGTACTCCTCAGCACTTCGTAGTGCCACGAGAACCGAACGTTAGAGCACATGGCCAACTCATCATCATCATCATCATCATCATCATCAAGTACCGGGCCTGCTGGTGTAGGTGATCATGTCTCTCTACAACTTTCGATCTCGGCAGCTATTTATCATTTCTGTTGTTGCCCTTCTGCCAAGCCATTCTCTTAAGCTGTCTGTTATTTTTTCTCTTTGTTTCCCTCTATCTCTTCGTCCCTCCATTTTTCCAGTTGTTACAATATATTCCAGTTGTTCTCTTCTCATTACATGGCCAAAAAATGATGATTGTTTCTTCCTAATATTGGAAATTAGTTCTCTTTTTGCTTTGGCCTCTTTCAGAACATTTTCATTACTTTTCTTAGCTGTCCATGGTATTCTTAACATTGTTCTGTAAAACCACATTTCTACAGACTCCAGTGTTTTTTTCTTGTCTGTTGTCGTATTGTCCATGATTCACATCCATATGTTAAGACTGACTCTACATAACATTTAAGAACTCTTTTTCTTCTTTCTATTGTTAGACATGGATTGCATAGTATCTTCCTCATTTTTTTGGAAAGCTGCTTTTGCCTGAGCCATTCTGCATCTCAGCTCTGTTGTACATCTTCCATCTGAGGTTAACAAAGTTCACAAATATTTCAATAGCGGCTAACTCAGACATCTGAAAAGATAGCTATCATTATCGATGTCCTTCACGCATGCGTACTCATGACTCATGTAATAGATTACTCAGCATCATCGTGTGCTGTCGACAGTTGGCTACCATGAAGCTCCATTTCATCAAATCATTTTTCTTTTAATTTACAGACTGTCTCACATTCTCGCGTCCACGTTTTGATGTTATCATCCCACTTTTCCTGCGTCTGCCTCACTCATGTTGTGTTTACCCTCTAAGATAACTTTCAGAAAATTATTGGCCTATCTTTTTTTGTCAAAATATCAATATTTTTGCCTTGTTCTTCTTTCTTTCTTTTCTCTTTCTCACTGGTACCGAAAAGGTGTCGTGGTTTATATCATTTGTCGTTCTTGCGCTGCTCGAACTGTCTGAATTAGTGATTTTCCTTTGTTGTTACATGTCTCTGTCACTGCATCTATCCATCTTCTTCTTTCTGAGTCTTCCTCTTTTTTCTTTTTCCATGCATTCTCGAGAAGAACGCCCTTGATGGTGATTGGTAAGGATTCATTCTGACCAGGTGGCCAAACCATTGAAGTTGTTGTTCTATATATTCCTGGCAGGGTTTTGTTCCTACCATTTTTCTTATGGTTTCATTTGGTATTCTATCTCTTCTTGTGTTGTATATCAAAATACAATATCATACATAAAAGATCTGATTTCGCTACCCAGATAGGGCTAGTATATAAATTGCCTTGATCAAAATTCGGAAATATATTTTATAATTGTTTCTATACTTCCCGCTATTTCAACACATCGGTATATGTTTTTTTTATCACACTCCGTCCAACTCTAAAGGTTACTAAATTGTTCTTGTTTATTAAATAGCCATCTTTGCGCTTGGACAATATCCGATAGCACGCCAGCATGACCTCTTTATTTTAGTAAAGAGTAACGCACCCCCGTCACGCCAAGTGGCGTTTAGGGAATTTGGTGTTTATGGTCATAATTTTTACAGACGTACAGGACATGATTTTTGGGGTAATGGGGTCGGTATTACGCCCGTGCCGTTTTACTTTCCCAGAAAAAAAATCCGGTACCCATTTAAGGCTGGGTAAACCCGGACGCCGTCGGTTGGGATCAAACCTTACCACTTGTCCTTTGTAGTCCAGTTCACTAACCACTGAGCTATCGCTGCACCCATACTCTTTATTTTATTTACACATAAAAGCACGGTGCGCAAATTCTGTAGCACTCACAGGCAGCTTTTAATAAACATAATTAAGGTATATTCTTCGTCTTCTACCTTTCAGTTCCCTGTGGAGCATAGGTCTTCAACAAACACTTTCCAATCCGATTAGCGTACATTACTGTAACCTAAAACAACGATTGTTGAAACAGAATGTCTAGTCAACAAATGTAATGTAACACAACAATTGTTGAAACAGAATGTCTAGTCAACAGTAATGTAAAACACGAAAACAGGTGATGAGTAATAAAACAAACCGGATACGAAAAACATCACAAATCTGCAGTGGTACAATAATGTAGTATCAAAATGTAATATCATAATGTAGTATCAAAATGTAATATCAAAATGTAATATCAAAATGTAGTATCAAAATGTAGTATCAAAATGTAGTATCAAAATGTAGTTTAAAAACGTAATAACAAAATGTACGTAGGGTGGTCAAAAAGTAATGCACACCAATTTTTTTCTCGGCTAATAATAAAGATAGGAATATGAAATTTTGCACACTTGGAATATGACATGTTCCAATTATGTGTACCAAATTGCACAGTATTCTGATAAATATTACGCAATCTATGAACCGTTAAAATGGAGCTTGTCAACAATGTCCGTTACAAACAGCGAATTGTCATAGAATTTCTGGTTGCGGAAAAAGAAACTGTGGCAAACATTCGTAAACGACTGTGTGCAGTGTACAAATGTTCTGCAGTCGATAGGAGCACAGTTAGTCGCTGGGTTCAGAGAATTAAAGCTGCAGAAAGTGTACGAGTGGAGCTGCATGATTTACCGCGTTCTGGACGTGTTGCCTCGGCTACCAGCACAGACATGTTAAACCGGGCTGATGTCATTATTCGTAAGGATAGGCGTATCACTAGTCAGCAATTGGCATTGCAGCTTACAGTCAGCAAGGGAAGTGCAATCACAATTTTTAAAACTCTCGGATATTCAAAGATTTGCGCTCGATGGGTTCCTCGGTGCCTAACAAATGATCACAGAGTTCAAAGGAAAACATTCTGTTCTGAATTGTTGGAGCGTTTCGGTGTTGAAGAAGAAATGTTTTTGTCCAAAAATTGTTACCGGTGACGAAACGTGGGCACATTATTATGAGCCTGAAACAAAAATGCAGTCAATGGAATGGCATCATCCGCAGTCACCAAAAAGAAAAAAATTCAAAACATCTCCATCAGCCGGAAAGGTGATGATCACTGTCTTCTGGGACATTGATGGTGTGATTCTTGTTGATGTAATGACAAGAGGTGAGACAATCAACTCGACAGCTTACATCAATACACTGACAAAACTCAAAAATCGGTTCCACAGAGTTCGGCCTAATAAGCCATCTGCAGATTTGTTGCTTCAACATGACAATGCACGCCCTCACACAAGTCTGGTAACACGGGAAGCAATCAACAAATTTGGTTGGACTGTACTGCCCCATCCTCCTTACAGCCCTGATCTGGCTCCCTCAGATTTCCATCTGTTTGGACCACTCAAAAATTCCTGCGTGGGAAACACTTTGACAATGATGAGGATGTGATCCGTGCAGTTAAAAAATGGCTACGCAAGCAGGACAAAACTTGGTACAAACGAGGCATTCATGACCTAGTTTCGCGTTGGCGTAAGGCAATACGCTTGGACGGAGATTACGTTGAAAAATAGGTAGTGTAAAGGGGATGTTCAGCTACAATCTGTGAAAATTTCACTCATTTTGCCCGAATAGTTTCCGAGAAAAAAATTGGTGTGCATTACTTTTTGACCTCCCTTCATAGTATCAAAGTGTAATATCAAAATGTAATATCAAAATGTAGTATCAAAATATTGTATCAAAATGTAGTATCAAAATGTAGTATCAAAATGTAGTATCACAATGTAATATCAAAATGTAATATCAAAATGTAGTATCAAAATGTAATATCAAAATGTAATATAAAAATGTAATATCAAAATGTAATATCAAAATGTAATATCAAAATGTAGTATCAAAATGTATTATCAAAATATAATATCAAAATGTAGTATCAAAATGTAATATCAAAATGTAGTATCAAAATGTAGTATCAAATTGTAGTATCAAAATGTAAGATCAAAATGTAGTAACAAAATGTAATATCAAAATGTAGTATCAAAATGTAGTATCAAAATGTAGTATCAAAATGTAATATCAAAATGTAGTATCAAAATGTAGTATCAAAATGTAATATCAAAATGTAATATCAAAATGTAGTATCAAAATGTAATATCAAAATGTAGTATCAAAATGTAATATCAAAATGTAGTGTCAAAATGTAATATCAAAATGTAGTATCAAAATGTAATATCAAAATGTAGTATCAAATGTAGCATCATAATGTTGTATGAAAATATGATATCAAAATGTAGTATCAAAATGTAATATCAAAATGTAATATCAAAATACAGTATCGCAATGTAGTATCAATATTTTGTTTCAATATGTTGTTTACAAATACTTTTGTTTCAGTACTGCCACTCGGAAAAACACTTTTGCTAAACACTCAGCACGGAAAATAATGATGACAATCTCAACGGCAGTTCACTAAAACATAAACAAAGAGAGAAAAAATATGACGCAACTATGAGTCCATCACTTTGCAAGTCGACTTGTCAATAACAACAAACCTAATGTACCAGTCAAATAACAGTGGATAAAGAGATACAGCGAAGACGATGGCGCTGGATAGGACACACACTGCGGAAGCCAACTGAGAGTATTACACAACAGGCACTTTTTTTTAATCCTCAGGGGAAAAGACAAAGAGGAAGACCAATAAATTCTTGGAGAAGACAGACAGAAGCAGAGATGAAGATGATGGGGAAGACATGGAATGATCTTAAAAGAATGGCAAGAAACAGAACGACTTGGAAAGTGTTTATTGAAGACCTATGCTCCACAGGGAGCTGAAAGGTAGAAGCAGAAGAAGCAGAATGATTCGATCACTTTGCAAGTCAAATTGTTAATTGCAACAAACCTAACCCAACACTAACCCACTATCCTCTTTAATTGTCAACTGTTTAAGGAACAAAACCACGCCCACATCACAGCAGAACCTTTAACACTCGCCTTTGCCTCGTTAGGGATCTCCAATATAACTAATAATAAAGACAACCATTGTTGAGCAAGACTGTTTTTATCCGCACCGGTTTTAAAAGAACCATATAGACGCTGAAAAAGAAGCTCTCACGCGTACATCGCGTGGCAGCTGCGCTTGGCATGCGACCATTATTCTACATTTTCACAGTAACACCATTCCCCCCACCCCCACCCTTTCCCCCACGTTGTCCACCCTTCCGCAGCTAAGAAGGGTGGGAAAACATGGCGTTAGATTGTCAAGAAGTTATCGGAGTTGGACAGACAGAAATAAATACAGACAAACGTGCTAGACAGATAGGTTAGACAGATAGTAGGTAGGTAGGGCAGACAGACAAACAGATAGACAATTAGACAGGAAACAGACAGACAGAAAAGTAGACAGACATGCAAGATAGAGAAATAGAAAAACGACAGGCAGTCAAGACATATAGATAGATAGATAGATAGATAGATAGATAGATAGACAGACAGACAGACAGACAGACAGACAGACAGACAGACAGACAGACAGACAGACAGACAGATAGACAGATAGATAGATAGATAGATAGATAGATAGATAGATAGATAGATAGATAGATAGATAGATAGATAGATAGATAGATAGATAGATAGATAGATAGACAGACAGACAGACAGACAGACAGACAGAGAGACAGACAGACAGACAGATAGATAGATAGATAGATAGATAGATAGATAGATAGATAGATAGATAGATAGATAGATAGATAGATAGATAGATAGACAGATAGATAGATAGACAGATAGATAGATAGATAGATAGATAGATAGATAGATAGATAGATAGATAGATAGATAGATAGATAGATAGATAGATAGATAGATAGATAGATAGATAGATAGATAGATAGATAGATAGATAGATAGATAGATAGATAGATAGATAGATAGATAGATAGATAGATAGATAGACAGATAGATAGATAGATAGATGTACACTCACGTGAAGATTAAAACAAAGCCCTGAGAAGAGAACATAAAGTTCCAATTTCTTCTCTTTTTTCATCAATAACATTTAGTTCAAATGAACCTTTGGAATGCACATCATGACATTTCTATTGACATTGTGCGTGCATCTAGAACTTCCTTGTTCTATAGATCTTAATCCTCTCCTTTGGATCAGAACAGTGTAACGGGTTTGTTATTTTTATGGCAGAAATCATTTATTTCCGGTTCTAATTGTTAAAAAAATACACATTCGCTTTCCAGATTTTATTTCGCTAATTTTGAAACTGTTTTTTTTTCCGGCATTGCCTTTTCTTCATGCTGTGTTTTTAGTTTCTAGGAAAATGTCACAAAACCGGATCACAGAATTCTTCATTCTGTTTGCATGAATGCAGCTCATTTTCTATTCTTTTTTTTCCCTCCTTTTTATTTCTCTTGAAAATTTATTTTGCTTATTTCCCTACAGTACAACGTATAATTCAGGGTGTCCGCAAAAACATTCTATGATTTAAATTAGTTATAGAATAAACAAAAGTTAATCAGGGATAGTAGTCGAACAAATGAATAGATGATAAAGGTAAAGTAAAGGTAAAGTACGAGACTTGAACCGGCGTCTTAGCACGCGAGTATATACCCATATGTGCTCGGCCGCCTATCTAGAAATGTTAGGATATTTCTGTATAGTGTAGCCTCAAGCATCGAAACTCAGATGCGAAGCGACATTCCTCACCTTCCCAGGATAATATACCCTGGTACCCATTTCTGCCAACGGCTGAATAGATGATAAGAGGCTATAGAGAGGCCTTCTCAGATTTCTCAGAATAATGTTGAAAGTTCACTTGATAGCTAAAAAGACCAACGAGGAAATTCTTAAAGATGACAACACAAAAAGGGAGCTATTAAAGACAACAAAATGAAACAATTAACATTTTTCGGGCACACCATGAGAAGAGGAAAGTTGGAATACTTGGTTACAACTGGCAAAATGCAGCGAAAGAGAGATCGCGAACGACAAAGAGAGAAAATACTAGATAGCTTGGTGTCATGGCATGGAAAACAGTCGAAAACAGAATTGATACGATGCACGATGGATAGAAGGGAGCCGCGATAACTCAGTGGTTAGTGAACTGGACTACAAAGGACAAGGGGTAGGGTTCGATCCCAACGACGGCTTCCGGGTTCACCCAGCCTTAAATGGGTACCGGATTTTTTTCTGGGAAAGTAAAGCAGCACGGGCGTAATACCGACCGCATTACCCCAAAATCATGTGCTGAAATTCTGCAAAATATAGGGTCACTAACGCCATATTCCCTATACGCCAGTTGGCGTGACGGGTCACTAACGCCATATTCCCTATACGCCACTTGGCGTGACGGGGGTACTTTACTTTTTTTTATTTTGTTACGATGGATAGAAGGATGAGGAAGGACATGATCGTTACGCCAAACGGTATTACACATGATGATGATGATAATGATGATGATGGTGGCAAAATACAAATTTATTAATTAGAATATTCTACACGGCAGCGGATGCACTAGCCTCAACTCAGAAAATTTATATAATGTTAGTTGGTATCTTATACACTCAATGTGCGCCGCAGCTGTTACTCGGTAAACATCGATGTGATGAGCCAACTCGGACAAGACTCCATACAGAATATCCGGGGTGGTCGGGTTTACACATTCAGTGATGCAATCCTGCAGATCGTCCAGTGTTTTGACGGTTAGTGTAGCTACATACGCTCTGTTCTATATGCACTGAAACAAGAGAGAGTGTAGCTACTGAAGGGAGGTCAAAAAGTAATACACACCAATTTTTTTCTCGGCTAATAATAAAGATAGGAATATGAAATTTTGCACACTTGGAATATGACATGTTCCAATTATGTGCACCAAATTGCACAGCATTCTGATAAATATTACGCAATCTATGAACCGTTAAAATGGAGCTTGTCAACAATGTCCGTTACAAACAGCGAATTGTCATAGAATTTCTGGTTGCGGAAAAAGAAACTGTGGCAAACATTCATAAACGACTGTGTGCAGTGTACAAATGTTCTGCAGTCGATAGGAGCACAGTTAGTCGCTGGGTTCAGAGAATTAAAGCTGCAGAAAGTGTACGAGTGGAGCTGCATGATTTACCGCGTTCTTGACGTGTTGAACAGTCACACAGCACAGACATGTTAAACCGGGCTGATGCCATTATTCGTAAGGATAGGCGTATCACTAGTCAGCAAGGGAAGTGCAATTGCAATTTTTAAAACTCTCGGATATTCAAAGATTTGCGCTCGATGGGTTCCTCGGTGCCTAACAAATGATCACAGAGTTCAAAGGAAAACATTCTGTTCTGAATTGTTGGAGCGTTTCGGTGTTGAAGGAGAAATGTTTTTGTCAAAAATTGTTACCGGTGACGAAACGTGGGCACATTATTATGAGCCTGAAACAAAAATGCAGTCAATGGAATGGCATCATCCGCAGTCACCAAAAAGAAAAAAATTCAAAACATCTCCATCAGCCGGAAAGGTGATGATCACTGTCTTCTGGGACATTGATGGTGTGACTCTTGTTGATGTAATGACAAGAGGTGAGACAATCAACTCGACAGCTTACATCAATACACTGACAAAACTCAAAAATCGGTTCCACAGAGTTCGGCCTAATAAGCCATCTGCAGATTTGTTGCTTCAACATGACAATGCACGCCCTCACACAAGTCTGGTAACACGGGAAGCAGTCAACAAATTTGGTTGGACTGTACTGCCCCATCCTCCTTACAGCCCTGATCTGGCTCCCTCAGATTTCCATCTGTTTGGACCACTCAAAAAATTCCTGCGTGGGACACACTTTGACAATGATGAGGATGTGATCCGTGCAGTTAAAAAATGGCTACGCGAGCAGGACAAAACTTGGTACAAACGAGGCATTCATGACCTAGTTTCGCGTTGGCGTAAGGCAATACGCTTGGACGGAGATTATGTTGAAAAATAGGTAGTGTAAAGGGGATGTTCAGCTACAATCTGTGAAAATTTCACACATTTTGCCCGAATAGTTTCCGAGAAAAAAATTGGTGTGCATTACTTTTTGACCCCCCTACGTACATACACACTGTTTTATATGCACTCAAACAAGAGAGAGAGAGTGTAGCTACATACACTCTGTTCTATATGCACTTAAACAAGAGAGAGTGTAGCTACATACGCTCTGTTCTATATGCACTCAAACAAGAGAGAGTGTAGCTACACATACTCTGTTCTATATGCACTCAAACAACAGAGAATGTAGCTACACACAATCTGTTCTATATGCACTTAAAAAAGAGAGAGTGTAGAACATACACTCTGTTTATATACATCAAAACAAAAGAGAGTGTAGCTACATACACTCTGTTCTACATGCACCCAAACAAGGGAGAGTGTAGCTACATACACTCTGTTTTATATGCACCAAAACAAAAAAGAGTGTAGCTACATACGATCTGTTCTATATGCACCTAAACAAGAGAAAGAGTGTAGCTACATACACTCTGTTCTATATGCACTCAAACAAGAGACAGTGCAGCACATGTACATATATATCTATTCTCCATGCACTCAAACAAGAGACACTACAGTACATGTACATATATCTGTTCTCCGTGCACTCAAACAAGAGACAGTACAGTACATGTACATATATATGTGTTCTCCATGCACTCAAACAAGAGACAGTACAGTACATGTACATATATATGTGTTCTCCATGCACTCAAACAAGAGACAGTACAGTGCATGTACATATATATGTGTTCTCCATGCACTCAAACAAGAGACAGTCACAGCTGGGTCCGGTGATATGGGAAAGACGTGTAGAGACACCTGATCATTTTGCTGTCTTTTGCTCTTCTGTTCGTCTCTGCTGCTGTTATGTTTCCTAGTTCTTCTAATATTCCATCGATCCATCTTTTTCGTGGTGGACCTTGGGTCTGTTATTCTTGCAACGTTTATTGAGGGCTCGTTGTGTTGTGTTTTGATTACTCTGCCTTTTCACGCGGCCAAACCATTTTATCTGTTGTTTCTTTATATATTCTATGGCGGGGGCTATTCCTAGCTTTTTCCTCAGTTCTTCATTTCTGATCTTATCTCTCAGACTGTTTCCTGTCATTCGTCTAACACATTTCATCTCTGTAGAGGTTATTTTTTCTTATTGTTCTTGCACCTAGGGTCCAGGTCTGGCATTGGTAGCACAACATTGGGATGAAGATTGTTTTGTATAGTGTTCGTTTTGCCTCCAGAGTTATTTCCTTGTTGGACAATAGTGGTGATAACTGTCCGATGATTTGACAAACTTTGTTGCATCTTGATTATATTTCTGCCGTTTGAGAATTATCGTTTGTCATTAGACTTCCTAGGTATTTGAATTCCTCTACTTGTTTTAGTTGTCTGCCTTCTATTGTTATGTTGATGTAATGTTTATTGTTGGCGACATTCATGACTTCTGTTTTGTTGATGTTGATTTTCATGTTGCATTTTGTGCCTGAGTTGTTTGGTTTATTTAAGAGTTCTTGGGTAATTAAAATTATTTGAGTTAATGTATATAGGGTCATCATATAGGGTTTATAGGGTACATATATTTAGAGTTTTGGTCACAACTGGCAAAACAAAAGGAAAGAGATATCGCGGACGACAAAGAGAGAAAATGCTGGATAGCTTGGTGTCATGGCATGAAAAACAATCAACAACAGAACTGATACGATGAACTGTAGATAGAAGATTGTGGAAGGGCATGATCGCCTACGCCAACCTGTATGACACATGATGATGATAATGATATGTGTACACATATCATATTTTGTTTTTATTTTTATAAATCTTGAAATCAAGGAATATGAAATCAGGGAATGTTTCTATGGACGCCATATATATAGGGGGACCACTGTAGCCTAGTTGGGAAAACCACCAGACTTGGTTACCGACGATCGTACAACCGGTGTTCGATTCCCGCTGACAGCAGTTTGAGTTGTACACGTGGTTAGGAAAAAAAAATACCCCAACGGTCGACCCAGCCTCTGGCAGAAATGGGTATCAGGGTAGTACTCTGGGAAGGTGAGGAATGCCGCCTCGCATCGTGAGTTTCGATGCTTGAAGCGACACTATCCAGAGGTCTCCGAACACTTCTGAATAGGCGGCCGAGCACATATGGGTGGAAACTCGCGTACTAAGACGCCGATTCAAGTCTGGTACTTGACCTTTATCTTTACCCTGTATGTGGCACGGTGCATAGTTATTCCGTTACAGCACATGTGGCTACTTATCAACCTCTCTTGTCCTATCAGGAATGTTGATTTTCTGTACATTTCACAACTTGACATTTTCAACTTGTTGATGACTTATGTAGCCCTCGCCTGCACCTCCAGGACCCTCTTCACATTTCTTTTCCTATTTGTCTAATCTTCTTGTTTATTCTCTAACTGACATGTCTTTATTGTTTACTCGTGGTTTCTCGGAGTATATTGTCCATTGTTAAACCATGTAACATAGACAAAGACAGTCTATCACAATGTACTAACATACAAAGACAGTCAGTCTATCACAATATACTAAAATACAAAGACAGTCTATCACAATATACTAACATACAAAGACAGTCTATCACAATGTACTAACATACAAAGACAGTCTATCACAATATACTAAAATACAAAGACAGTCTATCACAATATACTAACATACAAAGACAGTCTATCACAATGTACTAAAATACAAAGACAGTCTATCACATTGTACTAACATACAAAGACAGTCTATCACAATGTACTAACATACAAAGACAGTCTATTACAATACACTAAAATACAATGACAGTCTATCACAATATACCAAAGTACAATGACAGTCTATCACAATACACTAAAATACAATGACAACGTGTTGCAAAACATGAAAAACAAATACAATGACAGACTGTGACAATACACCATCAAGACAAAAGCACGACTCTCTAACTGATCTATTACATCAAGCAACGACACATTCCGTGATAGCGTTAAATTGACTCTCCTCTATACCACATCTATCGCATGTCAAGTTATTTTACCATTCCACGATTCTGCTATTATCCGAATTAGCTGACACGATCCCCCGAATAAATTATCACCCCAGGTTCAAATGCCCCGGACTCAAAATGACGGTGTTGTATTTAAAATGTCACCGTTCTATTTTTAAATCTCGTATACGAACTCTTTCTACTTTATTGTGTTTTCACCTTGTTTCAGAAATAGATATATTTGAAGCTGAACTATGGAGTTGTTTTTTTTTCAGATTCTAGAATTGAATGATTGATAACACAATCAACTAATTGCTAGTCTGGCAGCCTCATGGGTCAATCTGAACAAAATGCCAAAAAATGAAATGTTCTTGTCCGCTGTAGAAAGGAAGCGACCATAAGCAATTTCATTTAAGTGAAGTTGGTCGAAATCTTCGTCTGCACGGCCAAGTATGGTATGCACGGAGGTCAACCTTAATTTAATCAACCGACAACAGCGGTCCGAACAGTACACTTCTTTGGTTCTATTATCTCTATACTATTATCTATAATACTATCTATAATACTCTCTATAAAATTCTCTATAATACTCTCTATAAAACTCTCTATAATACTCTCTATAATATTATCTATAATACTCTCTATAATAGTATCTATAACACTCTCTATAATACTCTCTATAATACTCTCTATAATAATATCTATAATATTATCTATAATATTCTCTATAATACTCTTTATAATACTCTCTATAATACTCACTGTAATACTCTCTATAACGCTCTCTATAATTCTATCTATAATAATCTCTGTAATACTCGCTACAATACTTTCAATAATTCTATACTACTCTCTAAAAAACTCTATATAACACTCTCTAAAATACTCTCTATAATACTCTCTGTAATACTCTCTATAATTCTATAATACTCTCTAAAATACTCTCTACAATACTCTCTGTACAATTCTATAATACTCTATATAATACTCTCTATAATACTCTATAACCAAATCTATAATATTCTCTAAAATACTCTCTAAAATGCTCGCTATACAATCCTATAATACTCTCTATAATACTCTCTATAATACTCTCTATAATACTCTCTATACAATTATATAATACTCTCTATAATACTCTCTACAATACTCTCTATAATACTTTCTATAATACTCTCTATACAATTCTATAATACTCTCTATAACACTCGCTATACAATTCTATAATACTCTCTAAAATACTCTCTATAATACTCTCTATAATACTCTCTATACAATTATATAATACTCTCTATAATACTCGCAATATAATTCTATAATACTCTCTATAATACTCTCTATAATACTATCTATAATACTCTCTATACAATTCTATAATACTCTCTATAATACTCTCTATAATACTCTCTATACAATTCTATAATACTCTCTATACAATTCTATAATACTCTCTATAATACTCTATATACAATTCTATAATACTCTCTATACAATTCTATAATACTCTGTATAATACTCTCTATACAATTCTATAATACCCTCTATAATACTCTCTATAATACTCTCTATAATACTCTCTATACAATTCTATAATACTCTCTATAATACTCTATATACAATTCTATAATACTATATAATACTCTCTATACAATTCTATAATACTCTCTATAATACTGTCTATACAATTCTATAATTCTCTATATAATACTCTCTATACAATTCTATAATACTCTCTATAACACACTCTATAATCATCATCATCATCATCGAGTGCCGTCTCCGCATCGAAGGTTGGCTACCATGGAGCGCCATTCCACTCCGTCTCTTGCTTTGATGGTGCAGATTGTCATAGGCTGACTTGTCCATCTTTTGATGTTACTCGTCCATGTTAGTCTTGGTCTGCCTCTACCTCATTTACCTTGTATTTTCCCTTTCAATATTACTTTTATTTGGCTGTTGTATCTTTTAACATGATCCAAAACCTTCATTTGTCTTGCTCTAATTGTATTTAGTAGTTCTCTTTTCATTTTTAGTTGTTTTAAGACTTCATCGTTTGCTTTCTTTTCCTTCTATCCAATTCTACCTATTCCTCTAAAAAATCACATTTGAAAGGCTTCAATTTTCTGTTCTGTTTTCTTGTCTAATGTCCATATTCGTTCTTAAAACAATAATTAGAATTTCTCTCCATGGCTTTCTTTGAAATGTTACGTGATGAGGCTCCAATCTCTTTCACGGTGGTCTACCATATTCGTCTTTCGTGTTCTGAATATGCCTCATGTGTACCACACACTTTGCTGTTTTCGCTTTCTGGGCCGTTGATTATTTCTAATTCTTCCGCCCCATCCACCGTCGCAGACTTTCTCTATATAATACTCTACATAATACTCTATATAATACTCTCTATAAAACTATCTATAATACCACCAACTGGTAAGACACATGATGATGATTCTTTCTATGCCAAATCTCCCATATAGAATTACCTTTATTTAAGCCAACAACGTCTTCGTATACGCTAAGCATCATCATCATGTGCCATACCGGTTGGAATAGACGATCGTGTCTTTTCACAATTCTCAACTCACAGTATATCGTATCAGTTCTGTTGTTCACTGTTTTCCATGCCATGACACAAAAATATCCAGTATTTTCTCTCTTTGTCATTCCAGATCTTTATTTCCCTCTATTTTGCAAGTTGTAACCAAGTATTCCATCTTTCTTCTTTCCATGATGTGCCCGAAAAATGTTGATTGCTTCTTTTCTGATGTTTGTTTACTGTCCATGATTCTCTTCAATAGGTCAGAACTGGCTCTATATAGCAACGCTGAATAATTATAAGCTCAAATACATTATTATTCCTGAGTTATATTGTGATCTGGACTACAAAGGACAAGAGGTAGGGTTCGATCCCAACTGACGGCTTCCTGGTTCACCCAGCCTTAAATGGGTACCTGATTTTTTTTCTGGGAAAGTAAAGCGGCACGGGCGTAATACCGACCACAACACCCCAAAAATCATGTGCTGAAAGTCTGTAAAATGTATGGTCACTAACACCGTATTCCCTATGCGCCATTTGGCGTGACAGGGCTCTTTACTTTACTTCTATATTCCTGAAAGGTGGACTAGGTGGTCTCGCCAGCCTCGAGACAGAGAGGTTGTGGGTTCAAATCCCGGCCAGTTGGGATTTTTATTTATGATTTCTCTCTGCGGCAACCACCTCTGGTATCAGCAGCGAGGCCCAGCTTGACATGTCAATTACTCATCGACCGAAAAAATGTGAGTACCTCCGAAGACGGAGTTATCTGCCTGTGTGGCGAGGGACCCCTGTGCACACGGCTGCCAGGAAAAAAACGGATTAACACGCAAAATTCAGTTCCTAGTCTCTATGGACTTCGTCAGAGGTAAAATATATCAAACGCAAAAAAAAAAAAAAAATCATGAAAGGAACAACCAAACAAGATAACTAAATTATCACTGCCAAACAACACTGTCTCCGGAAATCATCGGAAATAAACTCGATCGCTCCAGATCGATTTCAAACCGTGCAGCGTAATGTTAACACTGTACCCCATCGTAACAGCGACCTCCAAAAAGGGATAGATCAAGTTCATGACAAGCATGTTGGATGACATTGAGAGTGGACCACGTGACAAGCACAATATCAATACCAGTGTGATATCGAAGAGTTCAGGAGAGCTGCGACGTCAGAGGTTATTCCAAGAAAGGTTGTGATGTAAGAATCATACTTCTTCCTCTTCTTTTCTTCCTCATTTGCCTTTCAGCGTCGAGGGGGGATACAATCTGCAGTCTTTTCCCCATCTGTTCGCTTCAACAGCTGTTATGTTACCTACTGCTTTTAAAATTTCATCTATCCATCTTTTTTTGCGGTCGGCCCTTGGGTCTAGTATTCTTGCAGCGTTTATTGATGGCTCGTTGTGTTGTGTTTTGATCACTCTGCCTTGTCTCGTAAAAAAGTAAAGTGCCCCCGTCACGCCAAGTTGCGTATGGAGAATATGGTGTAAGTGACTGTAAATTTTACAGACCTTCGGCACATGATTTTTGGGGTAATGTGGTCGGTATTACGCCCGTGCCGCTCTACGTTCCCAGAAAAAAATCCGGTGCCTATTAAAGGCTGGGTGAACCCGGAAGCGGTCGGTAGGGATCGAGCCCTACCTCTTGTCCTTTGTAGTCCAGTTCACTAACCACTGAGCTATCGCGGCTCCCTAGCCTTGTCACGTGGCCAAACCATTTTATCTGTTGTTACTTTAAATATTCTATAGCGGAAGCTATTCCCAGCGTTTTCTCAATAAGAATCATGCGGGGTGAAATAAAAAAGAACAGTTCTTTCGTTATGGTTATGGTTATGATTATGGTTATGGTTCTGGTTAGTCGAAGGTCCGGGTAACACTGCAAACGAATTAAAATCCATAATTTCTTAACCGCCCCTGGTAGTGGAATCGTCCAAATTAAAACTGATCAATTTGAAAAATTCAAAACAAAGAAAGCAGTCCTCATCATAGCAGCTACAGCACACGCCAAAAGAGATAAGGCTAAGCGGCACCGAAAGTAAACACAGCCGACGTCATTCGATATCATCATTCATCGTAAGCAATTGGAATATCGAAACACAATCCGGATGAAAAACATGGCTCACGCGTGCACAGAACACTAAAGTAAGTAACTCCGTCAGCAAGTTCTGCCATGCTCTTCCCTTGTCTTCCCTCCCCTTCCCTTGACTTCCCTTGCCTTCACTTGCCTTGCCTTGCCTTCCCTTTCCTTGCCTTCCCTTCCCTTGACCTCCCTTCCCTTGACTTCTCTCCCCTTGTTTTTCCTTCCCTTCTCTTCCCTTGCCTTCCCTTCCCTTGCCTTCCCTTCTCTTCCCTTGCCTTCCCTTCCATTGCCTTCCCTTCCCTTGCCTTCCCTTCTCTTCTCTTCCCTTGCCTTCCCTTGCCTTCCCATCCCTTACCTTCCCTTCCCTTCCCTTTCCTTGCCTTCTCTTCTCTTCCCTTGCCTTCCCTTCCCTTCCCTTCTCTTCCCTTGCCTTCCCTTCCCTTTTCTTCCCTTGACTTCCCTTCCCTTCCCTTTCCTTGCCTTCTCTTGTCTTCCCTTGCCTTCTCTTCCCTGTCCTTCCCTTCTCTTCTCATCCCTTCCCTTCTCTTCCCTTGCCTTCCCTTCCCTTGCCATCCCTTACCTTGCCTTCCCTTGCCTTCCTTTCCCTTTCCTTGTCTTTCCTTTCCTTCTCTTCCCTTGCCTTCCCTTCTCTTCTCTTGCCTTCCCTTCCCTTCCCTTCCCTTGCCTTGCCTTCCCTTCCCTTGCCTTCCCTTGCCTTCCCTTGTCTTCCCTTGCCTTCCCTTCCCTTTCCTTGCCTTCCCTTTCAGTTTGATACCAAACTAGTTTATGATGTTCTCATATAAAATACACATACAATGATATTAATGACAACTATTTTACTTGATATAACTGAAGCCCTCAAACACTAGCAACACACAAGTAACATGCACAATAAATTGGTGATACTAACTGATGATTTGTTAGTCCTAAAAGCTCTAAAAAAAAACCCAGGAACAATGTACTAGATGACTTGAGAACAACCCTAGACCAACTGTGCAATAATTTCCAGAGAGTAGTCATTCAGTGGATACCATCACACTGTAATATACACGGGAACGAACGCGCAGACAAATTAGCTAAAGAGGGAGTTTACCACAAGAGAACCATCTGGTCAGCTACGATGAAGTCAAATCCATCATCAAAGACCAGACCTGTATCATGAAAAATGGAAACAAGAACACCCAAAGTATGACGAGAGGGATGGATACCATCAACTATCAAGGAGGGATCAAGTCATCATACTTCGCCTACGCACTGGCCACAACAGAATGAGAAACGACATGTTCAACAAACTCAAAATAGGTACAGCCAACATATGCCACTGTACACTGGATAATATGACAACAAAACATGTTCTACTGGATTGCCGTCAGTACACAGGCCTGAGAAGGACAATGTGGTCCACACCCACCTTACTGGAAGAGAAACTATACGGGGCAACCGACTGGCTTAAACAAACATCTGCATTCATGAGAGAGTCCGGAATCCTACTCTGAAAGAGTCATGATCGCAGAAGAGAAAGAAGAAGTTTATTTTCTTTGTTTTCTGCAGCTGTTCGTTGTCCGGCATGGATAATTGTTATATTTGATATCTGTTCCTGTCTCCAAATGATATTAAGCAGCTAAACATGGAGAGAGATGAGAACAACTACAACGTTTCAGCAAAATCCTCCGTTCGGTACAAGACTACAAATATTGATGACGTTATACAAAACCACGATATGAAAAGTATGACTCTAAAGCAAATATGAGCACAAAAAAACACAGACTTGTAAGGCAATATAGACAATTTTGTATAGGTTTTTGAGATAATTTAGATAATTCTGTATATACTTTTGAGGTAAGTTAGACAATTTTGTATAGATTTATGGGGTAATATAGACAATTGTGTACATACTTTCACGGTAATGTTGACAATTTCTTACAGAACTTTACGGTAATGTTGACAATTTCTTACAGACCTTTACGGTAATGTTGACAATTTCGTATAGACTTTTAAGGTAATTAGACATTTTCGTATAGACTTTTGACGTATAATAGACAATTTCAATAGACTTTTAAGGTAATTAGACAATTTCGTATAGACTTTTGACGTATAATAGACAATTTCGTATAGACTTTTAAAGTAATTAAACAATTTCGTATAGACTTTTGACGTATAATAGACAATTTCGTATATGCTTTTGAGGTAAAATAGAGAATTTCGTATAGACATTTGAGGTAATATAGAGAATTTCGTATAGACTTTTAAGGCAATATAGACAATTTCGTATAGACTTGTGAGGCAATATAGACAATTTCGTATAGTCTTGTGAGGTAATATAGACAATTTCGTATGGACTTTTGAGGTAATAGAGACAATTTCGTATAGTCTTGTGAGGTAATTTAGACAATTTCGTATAGTCTTGTGAGGTAATTTAGACAATTTCGTATAGTCTTGTGAGGTAATATAGACAATTTCGTATAGTCTTGTGAGGTAATATAGACAATTTCGTATAGTCTTGTGAGGTAATATAGACAATTTCGTATAGTCTTGTGAGGTAATATAGACAATTTCGTATAGTCTTGTGAGGTAATATAGACAATTTCGTATAGTCTTGTGAGGTAATATAGACAATTTCGTATAGTCTTGTGAGGTAATATAGACAATTTCGTATAGTCTTGTGAGGTAATATAGACAATTTCGTATAGTCTTGTGAGGTAATATAGACAATTTCGTATAGTCTTGTGAGGTAATATAGACAATTTCTAAGAGACAAACTCGTCTATGCCAAATTAAAGTCTTTTTTATTTTTACGGTGGACAACAATGAGGTAAATTGATTCCTTTCGCCATCAGGTGAACGTGACAAAAGATAAAGAGGAAGACACAATGACCATCCTACCTTTTTGAAGGTGTACAACTGCGGCTGTCCCTGGAAAGTGTCCGAGCTCTGCTTCCTGCTGTAGGGGTCGAAGACGTCGTGGTTGGGGTTCGGATTGAACGTTCCGTTACTGGACTTCGAGTCCAGGACGGCGTCTGCTCCAACACGCTCTTTGTGAGTCATGCTCCCGAACGTCTTGCCGCCAGATTCTGTAGGCGTCACATCTTCAATTGGCACACTTTGCCAGATCTGTTTCTCGAAGTGACGCCCGTCACCTTGCTCCTGGACTCCGGTTATCCCTGGGCTCCGGTTGTTTCTTTCCGGTCTCCTCATTATCAGAATAATGGTAACGATAATGACGGAAATAATGACGGTAACTCCGCCTATAACTCCAGCGATAATTATGTACTTCACATCATCTTCATGAAAAGTTGAAGCAAATCTACTATCATCGGGTCTTGTTCTCCCCATTCCAAACCCTTTTACGTAGTCTATCTGTATTATTAACATTGAACTAGCTTCAAGAACGGGAATTCCCTGATCTCTAACAGTCACGTTGAGACGGAAAACCCCGGTTTGAAGACCGTATAGAACTTCCGTGTCGTTTGTGAGCATAATGTCTCCAGAATTAGGGTCGGGGATTACGAAAACTCTTTCATGATTTCCCGCAACGATGCTGTACTTAAGTCGAGAGTTACGACCGACGTCTTTGTCTGTGGCTACCAACCTGGTTATAAGTGCACCCGGAGGGGTGTCGGATCGAAACCTAACGGTGTTGTTAAGCATTGATGGGAAAATAAACACTGGACTGTGATCGTTTGAGTCAATGACGTGAATTGTGACAGTCGCTGAGGACGACCTTCTCGGATATCCTTTATCCTTGACTGCGACTATGAATCTATAAATAGATTGTTTATCCTTGTCAAGAATATTTGCTGTTTGAATTATCCCCCCTGGAAGGACTACAAAAGGAATGGGTTTTTCGGTTGTAAAGTCTTCATCAGGCATATAAAACTCAACTTCAGCGTTGATGCCATCATCTCTGTCCTTGGCCTCCAAAATGTCGACCTTGGAGGCAGCCCGCAATTTCTCCGCCACCTGGAACTCGAGAGACGAAGTGAAGTAGGGAGAGTTATCGTTCTGGTCTAGAATGTCAACAATCACCGAGGTTCTTCCGATCTTCTTTCCGCCATCTTCTGCCATGACCACAAATGAGACCTGCGACACAGTCTCCCTATCAAACTCCTGTCCTGCTGTTATCTCCCCTGTCAAACTGTCGATAATAAACGAGGGCTCGTCTCCATCAACTGAAAATGAGTACCGAACCTTCGCGTTATCACCCAAGTCTTTATCGTATGCCTTAACAGTCAACACCCGGTCGC
>JAVIAB010000102.1:25152477-25159977 GCA_032433765.1 Megaustenia siamemsis
GAGATAGAATACCAAATGAAACCATAAGAAAAATGGTAGGAACAAAACCCTGCCAAGAATATATAGAACAACAACAACTTAAATGGTTCGGCCACCTGGTCAGAATGAATCCTTACCAATCACCATCAAGGGCGTTCTTCTCGAGAATGCATGGGAAAAGACTAAGAGGAAGACCCAGAAGAAGATGGATAGATGCAGTGACAGAGACATGTAACAACAAAGGAAAATCACTAATTCAGACAATTCGAGCAGCACAAGAACGACAAATGATATAAACCACGACACCTTTTAGGTATCAGTGAAAGAGAAAAGAAGAAGAAGAAAGGTCCTAAGATATTTCCTATTTTTCTAAACTGCATAAATGAAGACAAATTAAACGAACTTATATAGATCTACATGCTACATTCGTTGTGGGTTCACTACTTACTCGTGGGGGGTTCCCTCTATCACTGGCCACAACGATGGTCTCAAAGCTCTTGCCAGCCTCGTATTGCAGCTCGCTCTTCACTTTGATCTCGCCGCTGTGGGAGTCGATGAAGAACAAATCCTCCAGCTGCGAACTTCTGGCCTGGCTGAATCTGTAGGTCAAGGCCGCGTTCATGCCGATGTCAGCGTCAGTGGCCCTGACTTGACCTACGACGGCCCCAACCTGAATAAAATATACAAACATGAAACATGAGTTTTTAAGAATCAACCTGAATAAAATATACAAACATGAAACATGAGTTTTTAAGAATCAACCTGAATAAAATATACAAACATAAAACATGAGTTTTTAAGAATCAACCTGAATAAAATATACAAACATGAAACATGAGTTTTTAAGAATCAACCTGAATAAAATATACAAACATGAAAAATGAGTTTTTAAGAATCAACCTGAATAAAATATACAAACATAAAACATGAGTTTTTAAGAATCAACCTGAATAAAATATACAAACATAAAACATGAGTTTTTAAGATTCATGTTCTCACCTTTCAGTTACGTTTGAAATGTGGATTACACTGTTGGAATATAAGTTATAAACGTGATCACAGATAATATAGTTTATATTTTCATTTTTAGGTGACATGGTCGGTATCACGCCAGGCCGAATTTACTTCCCAGAAAAAATTACCAGTGTCCATTTTTAGAGGCTGAGTGAACCCCGGAGCCTTGTCAGGCGAAAAAGAACCTGCCACTTCCTGGGATCGAACCCGGACCTTACTAATCAGAAAGCGAGCGCACTAACTACTCAGCCACTGAGGTTCCACTTTAGTTCTTTCGAAAAGAAATAAATGCTTTTTGTTCTCATGGAGACATCCGTTATTTTAATCGTATTACGAATGAGAGCACGAAACGTACATTTTACAATACAGATCAGCATCATCAAGTACCGGGCCTGCTAGCGTAGGTGATCATGTCTCTCCACAACTTTCGATCTCGACAGTTCTTTAGCATTTCTGGTGTTGATTTTCTGCCAAGCCATTCTCTTAAGCTGTCTGGTATCTTTTCTCTTTGCTTCCCTCTATCTCTTCGTCCCTCAATTTTTCCAGTTGGTACAATATATTCCAGTTGTTCTACTCTCATTACATGGCCAAAATATGATGATTCTTTCTTTCTAATATTGGAAATTAGCTCTCTTTTTGCTTTGACCTCTTTCAGAACATTTACATTACTCTTCTTAGCTGTCCATGGTACTCTCAACATTCTTCTGTAAAACCACATTTCTACAGCCTCCAGTGATTTTCCTGCCTGTTGTCCTATTGTCCATGATTCACATCCATGTGTTAAGACTGGCTCTACATAACATTTGAGAACTCTTTCTCTTGTTTCAGTGGCTCTGAACTGGAAATACTGAACAATACAGTTACTTTTTTTTTTTTTAAAGTTGCATTACAAAAGGAAGAAATATGTTTGCTATAACCGTTGTAATGCAATGAACATACTACATATACTGTTTCTGCTCATGATGACACATTTTGTAGAATTGAATGGATTTGAAATCAAATGTAACATTGTCAAACACTTTCTAACTTGTCAACATGGATTCAGGGATCGAAAAGACAAATATTTCAATACTGGAACTGCATTGCCCATTTCAAATCACTTTGTTTACAAAGCCTGCTTCACTACATTAGGAGTGGGGATATTATCATTTCTTTGGATTCTATCTTTCAACTCCCTGTGGAGCATAGGTCTTCAATAAACACTTTCATCTCGCTGTGGAGCATAGGTCTTCAACAAACACTTTCATCTCGCTGTGGAGCTTAGGTCTTCAACAAACACTTTCATCTCGCTGTGGAGCATAGGTCTTCAACAAACACTTTCATCTCCCTGTGGAGCTTAGGTCTTCAACAAACACTTTCATCTCGCTGTGGAGCATAGGTCTTCAACAAACACTTTCAACTCCCTGTGGAGCTTAGGTCTTCAACAATCACTTTCAACTCCCTGTGGAGCATAGGTCTTCAACAATCACTTTCAACTCCCTGTGGACCTTAGGTCTTCAACAAACACTTTCACCTCGCTGTGGAGCATAGGTCTTCAACAAACACTTTCAACTCACTGTGGAGCATAGGTCTTCAACAAACACTTTCAGCTCCCTGTGGAGCATAGGTCTTCAACAAACACTTTCAGCTCCCTGTGGAGCATAGGTCTTCAACAATCACTTTCTAAGCCATATTCAGTTTGATGCCATTCTTTTTTCTTTTAAGATCATCCCATGTCTCCCCCATCATCTTCATCTCTGCTTCTATCTGTCTTCTCCAAGAATATTTTGATCTTGCTCTTTGTTTTTTTCCTTTTGAGTTCCAAAAAAGAGCCTGTTGTGTAATACTCTCAGTTCTCTTCCGTAGTGTGTGTCCTATCCAGCGCCATCGTCTTCGCTGTATCTCTTTATCCCTTGTATTTGACTGGTACATTTTCATAATTCTATGTTAGTGATTTTGTCCTGCCATTTCCATCCTTTTATTCTGCGTTAACATCCATTAATGAAAGTCTGTATCTTCATGATTTTCATTTTTATTTATTGTTCTCCATGTTTCACAACCATATAATAGGAGTGACTTAATATAGGAGTTGAAATTTGTTGTTGTTGTAATTAACCTAATTGTTTAAGACTTTCTATATGTTTCCCAGGTGGGTCACTCTCTCTCTCTCTCTCTCTCTCTCTCTCTCTCTATATATATATATATATATATATATATATATATGCACACACGAGTTGAAATATTACCGTTTGGAGGTAACGATTTGATAGGACTTTGTACAATAGACTATAGTGAACAATTGTACTTCTACAGTATATCACATCTTGTCAATGGACCAATTAATGGCACATCTCACGTTGTGGTCAACAGAACTGTTATATTGGATGAAAGGCAAGGAACTACGTGGGTGTGTCATCATAATTATAGAAGCCATTTTGACTCCAGAAACGAATCAATTCCAGGCATTTATGGCGTGAGCTGACGTTGTATGTGAATGACGTCACAGTCACCGTGACAGCTGGGTCGTGCAGCTGGACGTTTATAGTCCAACCTGGGCAATAATGGGAGCAGTGGGTTGTGAACTGGACTACATAGGACACAGAGGTCGGGTTCGATCCTAATCGACGGCTTCCGGGTTTCATCATCATCATCATCAAGTACCGGGCCGGCTGGCGTAGGTGATCATGTCTCTCCGCAAAATTTCGATCTCGGCAATTATTTATCATTTCTGCTGTTGACCTTCTGCCAAGCCACTCTCTTAAGCTGTCTAGTACTTTTTCTCTTTGCTTCCCTCTATCTCTTCGTCCCTCAATTTTTCCAGTTGATGCAATAAATGTCAGCTGTTCTCTTCTCATTACATGGCCAAAAAAATGATGATTGTTTCTTCCTAATATTGGAAATTAGCTCTCTTTTTTCTTTGGCTTCTTCCAGAACATGTTCATTACTCTTCTTAGCTGTCCATGGTATTCTCAACATTCTTTTGTAAAACCACATTTCTACAGACTCCAGTGATTCCTGCCTGTTGTCCTATTGTCCATAATTCACATCCATATGTTCCGGGTTTACTCAGCCTGAAATGGGTACCGAAATTTTTTCTTGGAAAGTGAGGCGGCACGGGCGTAATACCGGCCACATAACCCAAAAAATCATGTTCTAAAAATCTATAACAATTATGGTCATTATGGTTATGATTATTCGAAGGCCCCGGTCTCACAGCAAACGAGTGGAAATCCATAATTGCTCAACCACCGTGCTAGTTGAATCATCGTGCTAGTTGAATCATCGTGCTAGTTGAATCATCGTGCTAGTTGAATCATCGTGCTAGTTGAATCATCGTGCTAGTTGAATCATAGTGCTAGTTGAATCATCGTGCTAGTTGAATCATCGTGCTAGTTGAATCATCCGACTTAACATCTCATCGAATATCTAAACAAAGAAAGGCAGTTGCAGCACACGTCAACAGATATTAGGCGTTTCCACACCGAAATGAACGCACCTGAACTATCATCCCTCACACGATATCATCATTCATCGTAAAAAATCTGAATATAGAAACACCACCTGGATGAAACACACAGCTCACAGTGTGCACAGAGCGCTACACAGTAGCTCCGGCAACATGCCGGACTTAAAATATGAGGAAAATGCAAGAAGACACATTTTTCAGACAGTGAATCAACGATTCCCTGACGCCTATCCGTCATGTTGACCGGAAGAGTTTATGGTTACTAACACCATAATACCTATATGCCTCTTGACGTGACGGGGCTCTTTACTTTGAGAAATAATTATCAAAATGTGATGCTCTAAATCGGCAATGCCAGAAGGGCTATCGATGGAAAAGTTGTTGAAATCCAGTCTTTCTGCGTGATCTGGTAACAGACAAGAATAAACGTTTACATGTGACAAAATCATATTCTATATTATTCTTGCATTTTAAGTGACTAAAACCACGTGTCACTCATTCAGAATGAGACGCGAAGTGAAATGAAAGATATGGATCTTTATTTAATAAATATCATAAATGTTGGCTTGGAATTCTTGCAACTGGCTATGTTTTGGTTCTTTGGTTATGGAAGGCCCCGGTATCACTGCAAACGAATTAAAATCCATAATTGCTCAACTGCCGTGCCAGTGGGATCATCCGAATTACTAACTCATCTCCCAAACAAAGAAAGGTAGCTGTAGTCCCCATCATAGAAGTCTCGACACACGCCAAAAGACATAAGGCGAAACCGCACAGAAAGTGAACACTGCCAACTGTTCCCTGTCATACGATATCATCATTAATCGTAAACAGTTGGAGTATCGAAACATGATCAAAACGTATGAAGCGGTTGGCTCTGCTTGTTTCATGGTACTCTTTTGTGTTGCAAAAAACCGTTCCTGCTGTGAGATCGAATGTTTATCAAAGCATAGAAAATATTTTAGAATACGTTTTGTTAGGGGACAACAGAATAGAGCCACTTTTAACTTCCTCGCTTGTCGGAAGAGGCGTTCTTGAGGTTTGGAATCGTCGCATGTGCAGTTGGTAGGGCTTGCACGGAGCGACCTTGTCAGCGGAATTTACCGTTGCATTTTGGGAAATGTTGTGGTTGGTATGTGATAGAGTGGATATATGGGATTTCTGACTGCAATGAAATTGGTAGAATAGAATAGAATAGAATAGATGTAGAGTCCACCTCCCGTAATGATGTAGCCTAATTCTATGAAATATTACTTTATTATGTCAGGCACAGTTTTTAGTCATTGATACTTTAGTTGATTCTCCAGCTCGTGTCTGTACGTGAAGATAAAACAAACAAACTCCTTTTATTTTACATTCAAACTGATTAGAGGAGACTATCTTAAAATATATAGACCTTTATAGTTACAGTTGAATGGTTACACACTGCGGAAGCCAGCTGAGAGTTTTACACAACAGGCCCTTTTTTGGAATCCCCAGGGGAAAAGACGAAGAGGAAGACCAAAGAATTCTTGTAGAAGACACACAGAAGCAAAGATGGAGATGATGGGGAAGACATTGAATGATCTTAAAAGAATGGCAAGAAAGAGAACGACTTCGTAAGTGTTTTTTGAAGACCTATGCTCCACAGGGAGCTGAAAAGTAGAAAAAGAATGGTTACAATTGAATACCGTGGCTCAGAAACTCTCAAACTTTCAAATTTTAGATCCTTCTGTTACGGATATTAACTACTCAAAAATTAGTCACTGATAAATGTTCACTTCTTCTTTTTCTACCTTTCAGCTCCCTGTGGAGCATAGGTCTTCAATAAACACTTTCAGCTCCCAGTGGAGTATAGATCTTCAAAAAACACTTTCAGCTCCCTGTGGAGATAGATCTTGAACAAGCACTTTCAGCTCCCTGTGGAGTATAGGTCTTCAAAAAACACTTTCAGCTCCCTGTGGATCATAGGTCTTCAACAAACACTTTCAGCTCCCTGGGGACCATAGGTCTTCAACAAACACTTTCAGCTGCCAGTGGAGCATAGGTCTTTAACAAACACTCTCAGCTGCCTGTGGAGCATAGGTCTTCAACAAACACTTTCAGCTCCCTGTGGAGCATATGTCTTCAACAAACACTTTCAGCTCCCTGGGGAGCATAGGTCTTCAACAAACACTTTCTAAATCGTTCTGTTTTTTGCCATTCTTTTATGATAATGCCATGTTTTCATCTCTGCTTCTATGTGTCTTCTCCAAGAATTCTTTGGTCTTCCTCTTTGTCTTCTCCCCTGGGGATTCCAAAAAGGGCATGTGGTGTAATACTCTCAGTTGGCGTCCGCAGTATGTGTCCTATCCAGTGCCATCGTCTTCGCTGTATCTCTTTATCCACTGGTATTTGTCTGGTACATTTCCATAATTCTATTACTCAAATATTAGTCACAGATCAATGTTCACTTACTTATACATTTGCCATCTAGTGAGGGGTATCAAACATTGCTGATGATACTGTACTACTAGCAGAAAATCCTGAAGATCTACAACAATTACTTAACGAAATAAACATGACAAGCAAAATATATGTATTAGAAATGAAGATAAAAACGACTAAAACTGTGATCATAAACAAAGATAATACTCAAAACGCACAAGTGGATATCAAAATTGAAGAAATAGACCTGGAGACAGTTCAGAACAACAACTACCTTGGACATACTATAACCAGTGATGGAAAATGTACAACTGAAATAAACAAAAGAATAAGAATGGCAAAAAGTCATTTTAATGTCATGAAGAACATACTAACATCAAAACAAATAACACCAGGGCTAAAACTAAGAATAGCAAAATGTTACATCTTCTCTATATTCCTCTATGGTGCAGAAACATGTACATTAGACAAGAAAACAGAACAGAGAATTGAAGCCTTTGAAATGTGGATTTGTAGAAGAATAGGTAGAATTGGATGGAAAGAAAAGAAAACAAACCATGAAATCTTAAAACAACTAAAAATGAAAAGAGAACTACTAAACACAATTCAAACAAGACAAATGCGATTTTTGGGCCATGTTAAAAGACACAACAGCC